>NNCF01126858.1:339738-360403 GCA_002313205.1 Laupala kohalensis | reverse complement strand
AAATTAGTGTCATCAGCAAAAAGAACCACCATTTTGCAATCTGATGTGGATGATATGTCGTTCACATACAATAAAAAGAGTATAGGGCCGAGAATTGATCCTTGGGGTACTCCGTAAGTAATTGTCATTGTTTCTGAAAGACAACGCTGAAGTATTTTATTTTTAGTATAGGATATTTCTACCTGTTGATATCTACNATCTTTTTAATAAGAAGTTAGCCATTGATGTGGAAGTCCACGAATGCCTAAAGAATGCAATTTGGAAAGGAGAATTTCGTGATCGATGACATAGAATGCTTTGGATAAGTCAAAAAAAACACCCTGAGGATTTTCTCCACAGTCTAGAGATGTGGTAACATCGTTTAAGAAGTAGTGGAAAAGGATTCCCTAAAACCGTGTTGATCGTCAGAGAGAATGTTATTTTTTGATAAAAAATCTAGAAGACGTTTATAGAACAACTTTTCTAGGATTTTTGAGAAAGTGGGTAGAAGAGATATTGGTCGGTAATTTCCAATATTAAGTTTGTTTCCTTTGTTGTGTATAGGTTGCACTTTAGCTCTCTTAAATATTTTAGGAAACACCCCTTCCGATAAAGAAGTATTAAAAATATTTATGAGTGGATTTAATATAGCATGGGTCGTAAATTTAACAATAACCTCAGGTAGATCATCTATGCCTGTTGAAAATTTGTTTTTTAAGGAACTGATGATTCCCATGACTTCACTGGCGTTAGTTTCGGAAGTGAACATAGAATTGGGTACGTGGGTTGATATAATTGGAGGACATTGATTTAGATATGTTGAGTTCGTTATTTTACCAACTTCTGAGAAGTAAGAATTAAACAAACTTGCGATGTCCTGAGGATTTGATATGATTTTGCCATCGTTTAGTAAAGAAACATTTTATTCGCGATTTTCAGAAGTTGATGTGTAATTGTTAACAATATTCTACATAGCTTCATACGGTTGTTCGATTTTAGTATATTCTTGTCGTTTTCCTTTACTTTAGCTGCATAGACTACTTTTCGAAGAATAATCTTATATTTACGAAATTAATATTGGAATTCGGGTGGTTGGTTATAGCGTTTTGAAAGATAATATAAACGGCGTTTGTTTTTTGAAGAAATCCTTATCCCTCGGGTGATCCATCTATTGTATTTCTTTGTGTTAATTAACTTGCGTTTTATGGGAAAACTAGAGTTGTAATGTTTTAGGAATGTTGAGATAAATACATTGAATTTGTCGTCGGTGTTTTGGCAATTGTAAACATCTTTCCATGTTTCTTCACGCAAATAATTTACGAATATGGATTTATTTATGTCATTAAACTCTCTTGTAAATTTGTAAAGGATTTTAAGCGGTTTTAGTGTATTATTAATAGTCAATACTTGAGCAAGGTGATCACTGTATCCGGCGATAAACACTTCAGAGAGATACGAGATTCCATTGTTGACTATAATTTGATCTAGCAATGTTTGAGATGAGCCGGAGAGGCGAGTGGGGTCGTTTATCGTAGTAATAAGGTTGAAGGAGTCGATAAGATTCTTGAATCGATTAACTGGTGAATGTGCGGAGTCGGATGTACTCAAGAAGTGATATTGAAATCACCACATATAACGATAGATTTAGTAGATTTATGTGTGATGTTTTAAAACAATTTCGAAGTTCCTAAAAAATATGTCAAGATCTGATTAAGGAGGTCTAGAAATACACAAAACAACAATACCGGTGTGGGTTAGATTAACTGCAGAAATTTCGAACACACTATATGCAGAAGTTCTCGTAGCCTGGCAGTGGAGAAGATAAAATATCATTACGAACTNAAGTTCTCGTAGCCTGTCAGTGGAGAAGATAAAATATCATTACGAACTTAGATACACGTACCTCCGTGGGGATTTTTGCCTTTAAAATTTTGCCGACAGTAAGAACTTGCTAAATAATGCTTAGAAATAGCAGTATAGTTGATGTTGTTAGTTGAAAGCCAATGCTCTGTGAGGCATAGCAAATCGAATCGATTTTCGTGTACCAGAATTTCAATGTCTGTCAATTTGTTTGAAAGGGATTGGACATTATGATGAAATATAATTATTTTATTTTCGCAAAGAGTTTGTGACTCACGAGAAATGGAATCGACGTTAGATTGTGGAGAGGAATTTGAGTTTGATACAGCTTCTAGTTCTGGATCAAGCCCGCACACTGCACCGGAACGCGATTGTCACCTCCACATCGTACTCCTGAGCGCAAGTTGTAACTGTGTATGGAGGCGGCGGGAGATGTGGATGGAGGAATAGATGAGGGCGTGGGAGATGAAGCAATAAGTGAAAGAACGGGGACAGGAGGAGATCGTATGAGGTAGGAGCAGAGGGAGGTGGAGGAGGAGGAGATGAGGTAGGAGCAGGAGGAGGTGTAGGATTGTGTAAAGGGGCAGGTGGATGATGTGAGATCAGATTTGAAGCTAAGAGAAAACCGAAGTGACGTTTCTTAGACTGTCTTAAGTGTAAACCGTGCTGGGTAAAGTCCTTGGCAGTCATGTGTGGTTGCAAATAAAAAAATGAGATTTTTGTATCTGCGAAGTTATGTTTTAGGGAGATGTTTGCCAGATTATTTTCGTGGTTTATTTGTGGCTCGTTGAAGCGTGGAGGCAGGCTAGAGAGCATTATGTTCGTGTGCAGGTAGGCCATTTTTACTTTTTGTAGATGTTCAGACGCGTTGAAATGACCACCCAAGTTAATATCGTACTGCCCACCTATGATGATTACTGTGTCCCGCTCAGTGAGTTTTTTAGTGTAAGTGTCCAGTTCTCGAATAACTTCAGCCAAACGAGCGTTTGGTTTAAAGAAACCAGAGACTGAGTACTGGCTAGGAAGCAATCCACGCAATACGGAGGACATCTGACGACCGTGCGCATCAGCTAGTATGAGCACGTTTGATTTCTGCGTGGAAGTGTTGGTTTCATCTATGGATAGCACTACTTTACGTGGTTAGATACCAATTATTTGATATGAACTCAACATTGGAACGGTTTTTGAAATACAAAGTTCACCGTTCTCACTTCTATTTATAACACACCTGGAAAATCTCATATGGCAGTTCGTGCTACTATGCCAATATAATTACAAAGCGAAACCGAGGATCAAGTGAACGTTCAACCAAGTCTTACACTGTGAATCTGTGTGACGTCAAGTGCAGTGACGTATCTCTGATGAAACTAACCCTTTTTGTATATATCATGCTCGACTCGCCCATCGAACTCGATCCGTGTCAACCCGGCTACACGGAGACCTCTGCAAAACACTCTCATGGGTTCTTAGAGAACTGACACACGACCGCACATATGGTAATAGGTATTACCAACTACGAAGGTTCATTGTAATACATTTAATGCATTTGTTGTCTTTGAAGAAAGGTAATTAGGAAATATATATGGCTGCATACATATTTTACTTGATCTAAACTTCTCCGTTATTTTTTAGGTGAAAATATGTACGACATAACACGACCTGGTGGTGATTCTGTACAGAAAAGCGAGGTGCAACTGAGCCACTGGGCAGGCCTGGGGTTGGCGGTAACTGCGACTGCGATTTGACTGGACACGTTTGGACATGACTGGGGGGAAAATTCATAGGAATGTGAACTGTCGGAAGTATCTCGTATGATCTGGTAGTTTATTGCGTAATGTCATTAAGGACTGTGATCTTTCTGCATTTTTAATATATATTGTGCGTGTGGAAAGATGTATTATATCTGAAAGATATTTTTATGTTGTTGAAGTGATAAACATAGTAACGTTATACAAGTAGGGTTAGTGAAGGGACTATGATTCCATGGACGTTTTAGTGAAAATGTTCTAGGTCGTTGTGGTGACTACAGTTTGTGTTTTATATTGTGTTGTGTAACATTTTTTATTTTTACCATGAGTGATAGAATAGTTGTGCTCGTTGATATGGATTGTTTTTATTGTCAAGTTGAAACTCGACTAAATCCTAGCTTGAAAGGGAAACCTTTGGCTGTGGTGCAGTATAACCAGTGGCAAGGGGGAGGGTGAGTAATATATATTTATTAGTAGCATCATTCAATATTTTAATGATTTGGTTCATGCAAGTTCTTGCTGTATTAATTTTTGCAGTGAGGAATTATGGTACAAATTCAGTCCGTTATATCTTTTTGTATTCTGAATTGTCCTCCAAGTTTTGAGTTCATGCAGTATTATTGTATTAAAATTTTAATTTATTCTTTTTCCCAGTATTATTGCTGTTAATTATGAAGCACGTGCATTTGGTGTCACAAGATCAATTCGTGGGAATGAAGCTAAGAAAATGTGTCCAGATATAGCTTTGGTTCATGTACCATCAGTCCGTGGCAAAGCTGATCTGACAAGGTAAATATCTCTTCTATCAAGTCATTTTTTGTCCTTAGATTGTTTTATAAAATTTGTGGTATAAATATTACTGTTTGCTGTTTCATTTCTGCCTAAATCAGTCTGAACATTCTCAGTTTTATATAATTCACAATTGTAGCCTCTTTGAAGTGGATAAATAAAAATTTATTTTTTCAATGTGGGATTTTATTCATTAATTTTAAAACAATTAGGCCTGTGTACTGTATTTTCAATCACATTAAGTGTTTAGAAAGTTATTTTTTTGGAAGCCCATTTTACAACTACTTTACTAACAATATTTTAAAAAATAAATACAATTTACACATTCCATACAATTTTAATAACTATTCTGCAGACAGGACAGTTTAAATAAAAATTATTTCTTTCACTGGTACCTGTGGTGAACTTTGCGTTCTTTATTGAAATTGAGGTTATATTCATACTTGAGCATTTTCCTTTGGGTAGAAGCGGATATTATATTCAGACTCTTGACGCCTAGTGCCAGTGGTCTATTGTAATAATTAAATCTTTAATTTAATGTCATTTTAATAGTTACAATTTATAAAAAATATTTTCCTAATAATCTATTATTTGATAATAATGTTTACTTGTGAAATTACATTTTTGTGTTTTAGTAAATACAAATTTGTTAGTATTCTGTTGATATTATTTGTGAACTATTTTTATTCTTAACTTAGGAGTGTGCTAAAACATTATATCCGTGTCTGCCTTACAATCCGTGAGCAGAATTGATGGGATGATCCCTTGCTTGCTACCTAAGTTTTTATCCTACACATGGTCATATCCAGTTTGTAACTGCTTTTTTGACAATAAATTTATTAATATTTTATGTACATTTGACACATTGCTGAAGAGGTTCAGTTGAAGCTTATGAAATAAGAATGTTGTGTTTCTAAATCTGTAAATTCACCCAATAAATTAACTAAAGTATAACGTTGTGAAATTTACAGTGTTTTTAGTAGATTTTTTAAAATCTTCTGACAATTTGGATTATACTTAAATTCTAGGGACAGTAGTGTTTGGTGTATGAACATTACATGTACTAGTCTCTCTCTCTGAATTTTTTTTGATTGGAAGTTTAATGATGTAATGTATATTTCTGAAAGTGTATTCATTTTGGGGCATTGAAATCTCTGTGCTATTTCACAGATTAACATAATTTTCATGCATTGGGGAATCCTTAGTTCAAGTCTGTTGTTGACAATTCATTTTATCTTATATTACTCTCAGTTGTTGTATGTTGAAATTTCAACCAGAAGTAACCATAGAAATCTCTTAAATTGCGGTGAACCTCACTGCCAGGTAAAAGATTGGCCCGGGAGGTGAATGGGATGGCGCAGTTGGTAAGCGCTTGAGTACGTTAAACTCTAGGTCCGGAGTTCGAATCTTGGTCCCATCTCCCATTTTCATTCAACATAACATAATTGATCAGAAGTTTCCTGACCAGGCATTTTTACCAATTCAGTGGATTATCATCTACTATGTAATAAGTCAAATCCACATTGGCTGAAAATAAGAAAATCACATTAAACATAATTTTGGCTAGTTTCCTGAGGGTAAATTTATAATGATGCAAAGTCTTCACCATTTTGTTGCAGAATGTAGTTTAATTTTTGTAAATTGTAAAAACAAATTTTTACCCTTTATTTTTGTATTATTTTTAGGTATCGTGATGCCGGTCGTGAAGTGGTGGATGTCTTGTGTCACTTCAGTGACACAGTGCAGAAAGCTAGTGTAGACGAAGCTTATTTAGATATTACTCATACAGTTAATGTGAGGCACAAAGAGTTAGCTGGTAACTCTATCAAACCAGAACAACTTCCAAATACGTTTGTGGTTGGGTATTCTGAAAATTCAAATGATGAAGGTACAAGTGAATAATTTTTGTTTTATTCTCCCACTTCAGTATTTTCCTTTCATACTGACAATTTTTTGTCAGAACAAATTCTGAGTATTCTTTGTTGCATGTGATAAACCATTGTTTTCTTACTGATTGGAACTTTGGGAACTTACACTGGAGTCACTACAGAAGAATATTGAATGTGTCACACACTCCTCTTAAGTATTTGCAGGACATGAATGCGATGATAGGCATTTTAGCTGCTATCACCAATATCAACTTGAAATTAGTTTTTGTTTGGTAATGTTTTCTTTAATTCCCAAAAAATGAATTAAAAAAAGAACTTGGGCAGTAATAAAATATATTTTGCTACTATGTCCAGAGAAATTACACTGAGTGACAACTTCAAGAAATAATTCCTTTCTTTCATAGAAATCAAGGGTGAGAGGATTTCGCTTGGTAGTCAGCTGTCTTCCTTCATTATTCATCATAGTAATTATAAAATTTCGTTATCACACATTGACAGTCACACAAAAATACCACATGTATACACACATGTGGGGACTTATAAAGTTGGTTATTAAGTGTTATTATCATTTGATATGCATATGAACATCATATATAAACATTTATCTTATCATAACATAAATGAGGAGTAAAAATTTGAGTAGAGTGCATTGCTGATGTCATTTATTCAGTATTTCAATGTTTTCTTTATTTTTTATTTTTTCTATGGATGTAGATAAACATAGAGAAGGAGTAAAATCATGGCTCAGTGGAATATTTGGTTGTGAGCTACAAAATGAGTCTCTTGAAAAATTGGCAGTAGCTGCGTGTATTGTGGAAGAAATGAGAGCAGCCATTTTTGAACTCACAGGGTTTCATTGTTCAGCTGGGATTGCTCATAACAAAGTTTGTTTTTCTCCTTTTTTTTTCATTAAGTAGATTATTCAGTAATGTTTCTTTGTTAATTGATAAGAGGATTTTTTTGTAAAATGAATGTACAATTATTTTCAGATACTTTCAAAGCTTGCTTGTGGTTTGCACAAACCCCAAAGACAAACTGTACTTCCGCAATGTGGTGTGCCTATTCTTTTTAGTACTCTCCCAGTTCATAAAGTGAGAGGTCTTGGTGGAAAATTTGGTGATTTAGTCAAACGACGTCTCAATGTTAACTTCATGAATGAATTATTGCAATTTTCTGAAGTTCATTTGCAGAAAACATTTGATGAAAAATCTGGGTTGGTCTCCTAATATTTCATTTTGGACATGTTTCATGTACTTAAGTGAATTATATATTTCAATTTCAGGTCATGGTTGTACAACATTGCCCGTGGCTTTGATGATGAAGCAGTCACTGCTAGATTGACTTCTAAGTCTATTGGATGCTGTAAGAAATTCCCTGGGATATTAGCACTTGCAACGTGTAAAACTGTAAGCAAAAGTTTAGCTACAAAAATAATCCTATACTAATTTTTGAGATTATACAAACAAAATGAAATATGTGTTTTAAGATCATTTATGGGATATTCAATTCAAGAGAAAAATGACAATTTTGTCAAAAGAAACATTAACTTCAAGATGAGATATATTATTATTACTACCAATCCTCTAATAGACACAACTTAATATTTGGGAAAGGATTTCCAAAAATTAAAAACCCGATTGTTGACTTTCGAAGTGCAGCGTAGAAAATTTTGGTTAGGGTTCCACCCAGCTACCACTACTTTGTTTGTTTGGAGTTCCAGTTAAGGGCCGTTTTCCTACACTCAAATTGTCTTATTGCACTGCATGTTGTGCGCTCTCCTGTTGCACTGCATTCCGGCACAGCGCACTGTGTTCAGTACAAGAGTTTTCTATGCCGGCGTTCTTCAGCTGTCATGGTCCGTGTATTGTACCGAGTGTTCTCAGTCATGTGGTTGTCTGGCTACTGTTGACGTCTCTAGGGTCATGGATGGTTGTCAGAAAAAGAAAAGGCAAGCACTGGCAATGTTAATAGTACTTGATCTCAAGATATTGAGGATTTAGAGGAGGATCTCCCATGAAAACTTCACCTCCATTTTATAACTCATCCAAGAAGACCTTACAGTTCATCTTATAGAGTGAAGTCTCCAACTGTACTTGCTGAGAAACTTCGTCTTAATGTAAGAATGTTGACGTAACAAACTGTATCTTACAAGAAGGAAATTTTGAACAAATTTATTTATGAAAAAAGTTACACACAGTGTATTTCTAACAAAGTCAAAACATTTCACTATTTAAAATGATATTATTACACTACTTCCTGGCGTTGCCCTGATTTTTCTTAGTCTAATTTTCCTTTACTCAGGGCAAAATAAAATTGTATTGTAAGGTCAAAATACTTTTACTTACTGGTTTTCAAAAACATGATCATTATCCTAATTTTTCAACATCATAATAATACAAATTTAATACAAAACTTGGTTGTATACACTATACCATCTTGTGGAAAAAGCACCGGTCGAATTTTCACTTCAGAGGCATGATGCAACTGCACTATTTCATTAAAATTCTTGTAAAATCTAAACTATTCATCTAAATTTTACGATTTAGAGACATTTTTTATCCTTGTTAAATGCACAAAACAAATAATCTGTATTTAATTGAGAAGCAGAGATTTTAATGTTCTACAAACAGTAGATCATTTGGTTTTCCATGAAGATAATATTTTTCACCAAGTCAATTCAAGAGGATTCTTCTTAATGGTAGTGTTGCCATGACAATATTTTTAAGATAAAATATTTCTGACTGAAGATGTAGGATGCCTACCAACCCTTATAGTATAATAACTATACAGAATGGAAATCAGAAAAAATGAAGTAGAATCATTTATTGTGTTACAGGAAAGAATGGCAGGATGTGAACATCTGTTACTCTGTAATGTTATAAAAGTATGTGAGACAAGAGAAAAGGGAAAGAAGGAAGGAAGTTTGACCTGTGATTAGAAATGAGAGAGTTATTAAACCATTAAAAATACATTACTCCAACACAAACTTCACAGGAATTGTGGGATTTTGTTGGTAATAGGGTGTTGAGAGATCATTTGAGAAGTTAATTTTTATTGAGTTTAATTTCTATGAATACATTTGTTGACCCCATTGTCTATTATGGAAATAATTTATTTACATGAAACTCCATTTACAAGATAATACAAAATAATATAGGTACCTTGTAAAATTAATATTAACCATTTTCCTTATTTTAAAAAGATGACAGAATCAATTTTTTTCTCCTCCATAAAGGAATATTTTTATCAATAACAATGGAAGATTTTATGTGATGTTATTATTTACTAGTAGTATTAATTTATTTGAAAGCTGTTGATATTATACTGAACTGGCAACCCATGTACTCCTTCCCACTTCTGTGTGCTCATTTTGTGGGTTGGGTGGAAGGTCTTAATTGACTGACCCTCATCACATATGTCAATTTGTTACTCGCATTAAAGAACATGCTAAAATTAAATATTTATTTTTTGTTAAAGGTTGAACATTGGTTAGGAGAACTTGCAGGAGAGGTATCTGAAAGATTGGAAAAAGAACTTGCTGAAGGCGATAGAAAAGCTACCCAATTTGTAGTGTCATACATGCAAACTATTGATGGTCGTAATGTTTCTTCATCTCGTTGTGGAGCTCTGACATCTTTCGACACCAAACATATAGTTACTGAAGCCATGGAATTGCTGAAGAAGAGCAATACTGCTCCTTCTAATTCCTCATCATGGTATGTTTTTGATTCAACCTCTTCGCTTTTAATGATGTTACTCTATATTGAATGAAAACGGGAGACAGGAGCGGGATTCAAACATGAGACCTTCAGCTTATTGTGCTGAGATGCTTCCATTGTGCCACCCTGTTCATTCAATATAAAGTCATCTTGTGATGTGGTTAACTGCTATTTAGGATATTGTGTGTTCTTCCACAGTTAAGTACTTTAAAAATGTATGTTCATAATATTCTTTTTTCCACAACTTCATCACACTCTTCATCAAACCTATTATTTCTTTTCTTTTGTCTAAACTCTGGGGTACTAGAGAGTTTTTTCAGCTATTCCTGTTATTGAATTCTTAATTTTGCCCCATCTTCGACTAATGTCTTCATATTCATATTCCTTCTCTATGAAAATACTTCATGAATAGATGAACAAGAGAATATTTAAGAAAGTTCATTCTGTTTTTATCACGCAAAACAAAATTTCTTCAGTTACTGTAATTTAACAACCACTGAATATGTATAAAAAATTATTTAACGACAATTTAATACCATAATTTAACCAGGGGGATATGTGGTGGGGGTTGCCTCATTTCCTGGGGAGCCTGGGCAAACTGCACCCCACCCCCTGCCCCCAATCTGAACTTGTGGTGAAATCTACATCTCCTCAGAATCAGAAAATTTTTGGGATCGACTTTTAGGGAAGTTATATAATCAGCTTGTTGATCAGTAACAAGAATTTTAGTTGAATCCGCTATCTGCTCTATATTTGTCAAAATCTCCACATGACGCAAACTATTTATTTATTTACTTATTTATGAACTGTCCCTTGGTAAAAAAATTTTTTTATATCAATTTATGAATAAAATTAGCATCAATATTGTTTCTTCGTGATTTAAGAGAGGGTACACTGAGTTCTGATGCTATATCAGCATAATCATGATCAATATTTTTCAAAATTCTTGCTGCAATTCTTAAGAACTTATGTTGGATACTTTCCAATTTATCAATGTGTGATTTGAATGCTGGTGACCAAACTATAGATGAAAACATCAATACAGGTTTAACAAGTGTTTGATATACAGTTTTGACCAGCCCTAAAGCGCCGCAATAAATAAATAAATAAAGTTAATTATGCTGTTAATAGAGTTAAACAGTTTCAGTTCTTTTGATGTGGCCTAAGAATTGACTAGCTTTGTTTGTGATATATTCGATTTGTTCTGTGAATGTCTTTCCTGAGTCAAATATTACTCCCAAATTGTGTATTGTTGTGACTACAACTAAAGCAACTGAATTCATAGTTTACAGACTAGAAGTCCTTGTTTAGAAGGAGTAAAAGTAATATATTTACATGTTAGAACTAAGTATTAGATCGTTGTCTTGCGAAAATATCCAATGATTTTTGTTATGTTCTAGTATCTTCATGAACTATAATGGATTTAAATAAATTTCAGTCATCTGCAAAGAGCAAATGTTCTACATCTTTGAGAACTAAATGAAGGTAATAAATAAGAGGGACCCTAAATGGGAATGTTGAGGGAATTTTTGAATAACTAAATTGTGGTTCACTGAGTCAAACACTTTACTGAAGTCTGTGTATATGCAATCTACTTGATTCTTATTTCCAATGAGTTTCAAAAATTCAAAAAGTTTGGCATAGCAGATTCTTTCTTTCAAAGGCTCTTCAATTATCTAACCAATAGAGCTGTAAATAGAAGGGAATACTGTCTTATCCGGAGTCCCTCAACACACTTTTTTTTTTAGTATGATAATTTAAGTTAGATTCTATACTGTGTTTCTGCCTGAAACCAAATTGCCAATATGATAAAACTAATTTAGGATATTTTTTAGTATTTATTTATTTATTTAAAACCAGGTGTATAGAGATACATTTTATGTAAGGGAAATTCATTACATAAAATCTGCAAGAGGTTTATTAAAAAAGAAAACATGTGCACAGACCTAGTTAAACTTCAAAACTAAAATAACAAAAATATGACTTAATACTAAAATTACAAATATGAAACATTTATGTAATACATCGATAGAGGATACTTATACTATCAGATTTTTTTTTCTATGAATTTGAGATTATTTAGTTTTTGTGCATTTTTTCTCATCCAGTCTTTTAATTTTCTTTCAATGTATTTTTTACCATGATCCATTGTTTTTAGACTTGTATCAAGTATGTTAAAAAATTGTGTTGCCATGATCTCATTACTTTTTTATTTTAAAGATTTGTTTGTTTTTGGTAGAACTAATTTATTTATTGTATTTTTATTGGATTCTTTAAAATTTTATTGTCAAGTTGGAATAGTTTTGAAGAATTGTCTCCAGAATAAAATATTCTTTGAGTAATAAAGGTGATTCTATATATTTTTTTTTTTACGAATAATTTTTAGAAGTCTATTCTCAACTCTCTGCAAACTTGACAAAGTATTATTATATGCTCCTCCCCAAGCAGTGATGCCGTAAGTTCCAATGCTTTGAATAAAAGCACTGTGTATAGTCATGAGTGAACAGGTATTCATGAATTTCGACATTTTGTGTATTACCGTATTTACCTGAATGTAGTTCCCCCATTTTTTCGAAAAAATCCTGGGGGGACTATATTAAGAATTTAGGACGGGGAAACTGCTAATTCAAAGTTTCCTGGGTGATAACGAGTTAAGTGAACACAAGCGTGTATGTGTACACACACACACACACACACACACACACACATACGTAACGTAACACAACATCGATCGATGATGGCGGGATTTGACTTTCATTCGAAATAGAAACAGAACTGATCCACGTCGTCTAGGAATGACCGACTGCCGTCACTGTGTCGACTGACATACGATTTTTTCGAGAGACGGGGATCTTCTTCGAAACAATGAAAGATGGGCGATCAAAGATGCTTCGACGCTAACATCAAACTGCGAGTACTAAATAATGCTCAGACACACAGAAATAAAGCAGCAGAACGAGAATTCGAAGTAGAGCCGAAGTCCGCGTCGATTTGGCAATGTCAAGAGGAGAAGTTGAACTGCATCAGTTGGCTTTTCAAATACTTTTGGTTATACTTACCAGAGCCAACCATTTCACATGGTGTTTTGAATGAGCATTTCCCTTCAGAAAGTCTTTTTAGATAATTGATTTTACTCAACTTCACTTTTTCTCTNGGGGGGGGGGAATATATTCGGGTAAATAAGGTAGATAAATTAAATACTTTGATTTTGTAATTATGCTTTCAACATGTATATTCCACTTGAGTCTACTATCTATTGACAAACCTAAATATTTACAATGTTCAACTCTCTGTAGAGATTGGTTATTAATAGATATATTCATACTATTCAGTACACTATCAAGGTAAGATCCTACATTTATATAGACTGTTTTCTGTACATTAAGTGATAGTTCATTTAATCTTAGCCATTTATGTATAATATTTAGATATCTATTCATTTTAACTCTCACTAATTCCCAAGATGCAGCATTAATAATATGACTGTGTCGTCATCATAAGAAGATATGAAGTTTTCTGGTAATATATTTAAAAGATCATTAATATATATTATGAATAAAAGCGGACCTAGTATAGTTCCTTGTGAAACACTAGTAGTTACATTTATTGTATTACTGTATGAATCATTAACCTTCACTTTCTGCTATCTATTCGTTAGATAGCTTTTAAATAACTCTTTAGCAGGACCTCTTACTCCATATCTTTCTAATTTAGTTAATAATATCTTATGATTGATTGTATCAAAGACTTTAGCGAGATCCAAAAATGTACCTATTACTTTTTCTTTTTCATTAATCCCATTCCACATATTATACAGCATTTCCTTTGTATTACATGATGTAATTATACCCTTGTAATCCAGCTTTTACAGGCCTTAGTTTTGTCTTTACACTTATTTTTTAGTTTTAGCATTTTCTGCTATTTTTTCAATCATGTTTATAAGTTGGTTGGTAGCAGTATCCGGATCCCGAATAGATAATATTTTATGCCAAGGCTGTTTTGGCAATATATTAAGCATAAAATTATAATATGTTGTTGACAATGTATACTGACAGTGGTGGTCTAGTGGTAGCGTCTTTGCTACTACGATCCCATTGAGTAGTAGAGCATGAGTTCAAACCCTGGTCGGCTGAATTAGGTGAGGTTTTCAGCTGGGGTTTCGCTCACCTACTCCAGACAAATGTTGGTTCAGTACCTTAAGGTCCCCGGCAACCCAACATCTCTCCTTCCCAATTTCCTTACCCACGTCCAACAGTTAGGTGGAAGAGCAGGTCTTATGGCCTGAACCTCGCCAAAAGGCTTAAAATAAATAAATATAGTTAGGCAGCTACAGTGAGTAATATATAAAGTGAATAGTAATCTCTTTCTCTCTCGACTCGATTTGAAAGGAAATTCTCTTTCTGGAGACGTTTATGTCCGGTTTTGGTTAGTTTAAAGCTATGGCCTCGGAGATGTGGGTTTGTGGAACAAGTAAACAAGTCTGTAAGTTTAGGAGAGTTACATAGACTGTGTTTTATTTTGTATGTTTTTATCATGTCCATCCGACTTCTCCTGTTTGTGAGAGGAGGAAGTTGGAGTACATTTAGTCGTTGCTCATAGGACAGGTGTCAGTATCTTTATGGTCTTGCGTTGAACTGCCTCGAGAGTAGAGATGTCCTTTAGTAAATATGGGTTCCAAATACAGTGCCCGAATTCAAGTATTGGTAAGATGTACGTCTTATAGATTCTTGGGAAAGAATTTTGTGAGAGTTATTTGAATGCTTTTCTGAACAAGAATAATGACTTGTTGTCTTTTTTGGTGATGTAGTTTACATGGTATTCCCATTTCAAGTCCTCAGAGATGAATATGCCCAGGTCTTTTACTATTCTTGCAGTGTGGATGGGTTGTCCTCGTATTGTATATTGTATGTGAGGTTTATTGGAGCCTGTATATAGAACTGTGCATTTAGTCATTTAATGGAATAAGCCATGTTTCAGATCAGTGTACTATTCTGTCAATATCTGTTTGGAGGTTGGCAAAGTCCTCGCGTGGGTTAGCGGAGAGTTTGATATCATCAGCTAATATTTTTGTCTGGGAATTTCGTACTTAAGAGTTACACATTATGTCGCTTATGTCGTTATGTAGAGAATAGGTACAAGGACTGATCCTTGTGGTACTCCACTAACCAAACTCTCAGGACATGAGAGGTGTCTGTCGATCTTCACTGTAAATGAACATTTTGTCAGGTATAATTTTAGCCATACAGGAAGTTTGCCACGGATACCAATGTAATGGAGTTTGTTCAGAAGACAATTTGATTAAACGCTTTAGTGAAATCAAGATATATGACATCGATTGGAATCTTGGCATCTATGTTTGTAATTCAATAGTGAATGTTTGTCGAGAGATTGGTAGCTATAGATTGTTTGGGTATGAAGCAGTGTTGTTCTTTTGGAATTCGTCCAATTGCTTGCACAAACTGGAGTAGTTAAGGTGCTATTTTTCTCTCTAGCACTTTGCAAACTACACTTGCCAGGCTAATTAGATGGTAGTTTCCCACATCTAGTTCATCTCCTTTCTTGTGTATCGTAGGCATGGTGGCCGTTTTCCAATTGCTTGGTATAATTCTCATACAGAAAATGCAGGAGAGTATTTTTCAAAAGAAGGGGGTGGGGGTGATTCCATCTAGTCTGTAAGAAGTCAGCATCCATGAGGTTGAGTATTTGCAGCATATCTGAAGTTAGGAAATTGATGTCATCGATAAAGGTGGTTGCTGAATGTGAGACATAGGCGCCAGCTGGCTCAACTTATTTAAATTTTTGAAACTCTATTGCAAACAGGTCAGCGATTGCTTGGAACTGGGTGACAGTTTCTTCATTGGTTGTGCGTTTTGTTTTGATCCATGTTTTGATTCAAACATTTTTGGTGTGACACTCGATATCAAAATAGGTCTGTAATTCCCTATGTTATTTCTATCACCTGATTTATGAATTGGAATTATAAATGAAGATTTCCATTCAAGAGGAAATGATCCTTTTTCTGCCTATTTATCAAATAACAATTTAAAGTTTGGTAAAAAATAAAATTTGTTCTCTTCAACAGGATCGGTGAGATTCCATCATGTCTAGCACATGTATGTACAACCGGATTTTTTATATAATAAAAAACATTGACAGTATAAATCTCTGCAGAATTTACAATTAGTGTAGTTAGCTCGCCCTTAATATCAACATTTTTCTCATTGAATGTTCTATAACAAGTAGAATAATAAGCAGCAAGGCATCTACATTATTTTCTATTATCAAAAGAATTTCCATCAGAGTATGTAACCTTGGGTAATCCAATTGTTTTCTCTTTTGAATTAATGTTTTTCCAAAATTCTTGGGTTTCTGTTTTATAAACACATGAATCTTCATTGCATCTTGAGAAATCCCTTTTTGCTAGTAGCTTACAACATATGTATATTCTCCACTTATGATCCGTTTATACACGTTTTTTGACTTACTATTATGTACATCAACAACCTTTAGCTGACCGTTTATGTACATAATTGTTTTAGTTAATACTACTCTATTTGCTATATCAAGTTTAGCTCAGATCAGCAAGTTGTCTCCTCTGCATAATTGTTAGATCACATACAATTTTTACTGGCTCTGTAAATTGCTTTCTATTTCTTAGTATACGTAACTTTTTTTTTTTAATTCAATTTTCTGATCTATAAATATTGTGAAAACTCAAATTACCTTGTCCACACATTTCACCAGTGATGCGTTATCAGTTATCATTTCTTTATCAAGATACTTTCATGTGGATTTGTTGGGTCCATTTTGTTCTTGTAAGTTATGTTATCAAGTTATGTTCCCTCTGGGTATGGACTATTTCTTCATCAACAATTCTCGCATCACATATAGAGCTTGGCATATATTCAAACTTTTTCTGTAATTTATCGACTTGTTCTAAATCATAAATTTTATTTATTTTGTTAACCAAATTATCAACAATGACAATGTCTGTTTTTGAAATTCCATAAAAAGTCAAGGTAATATCTTCATGCAATTTCTGCAATCTTCACAGAAAAAGACCATCACTCTTTTCTTCAATTCCATGCATCTTATTTCGGTTGTGGTCAATTCAGCACAGTTCACATGAAATTGTCTTTTGTTTGAATGCTATCACATTCAAAAGCCATACTTTCATTCTCCTCACATGGTAATACATTTGGCACAATTTTGGACATAATTACGAATTGACCACTGCTAAGTGGAAAAATCACGTCAAACCAGGGATGTTCTCAGTCTACAGATATCATGTGCTTCTCTCAGATTGAGGTTAGGATGATTGTTAAGATTTGGACTCCTAAAATTTTTTCTGAATTAGATGAACAAAAATAGTATCTTTTACACACAATAAATCAACATAAAAACTCAAGCACATGCTCACACAAATGCTGATAATATGTGAGATTTTATGCACACCAGTCTTCATATACTTTATTGTCCATATACTTTAGTACTGTAGTATATGAATAGTATTTTATTACCATCTTGTTCCTGTAAAATTATCAGTTTACTATTACTTCTTCAATATGCATTACTGTTGTCATTTCTGTATTCTCCCTCTAATAGTAACATAGTCTGGGAGACTCTCTTACCAAGAGTACCCTAGTATCTGACTTTTCTATCTACTATTTCACAAAGTTTTACTTTAACTAAGTTTAACTTTCTTTACTTTTTGTTTTAAGTGTACTTTTAGTATTTTCTGTATAAATAACAGCAGTAAAAATAGGTTTAGGAAGTTTCAGAATTTTTGTCCTTCATGTTTAAATTACTTGAATTCTCTAACTTTTCTTGTTTTTTATGCTGATGGAATTCAGTGATGGGAAATTACATGTGTTAATTAAAAAACAGAAAAATGGGTAGAGACTTATTTTGTTACATAATTTTGAGGCCTTAAATATTTTCCAGAAGCTAGATGTTGGGTTATCACTGGAAGTGTCTTAAAAAAATAATTATTGTTTGTAGAATTTTGTCTGTATTTCTTGTATATTATTATACATTGTGAATGTGTTTGATTTTATTTACAGGGTGCCTCCATTAAAATTCCTGGGTTTATCAGCGTGTAAATTTGCTGAGAGAGATTCTAAAACTACTACCATTCACAGTTTTTTCAAATCAGCTTCAAAGAAAGAAAATGTTAGTCAGATGGAATTGGAACCAGAAATAATATTTGATAAAGAATTTAAGAATGCAGAAAAAGGTAAAGAAAATGGTTTGATGAATATTATAGATGAAACAGAGGAAAGTGATCTCAATTCTCTGTATTCAAGTGTTATCAAACAAGTTATTGATAATACAGATGGAGGGAAAATTAAGGATGCCTCAAAAATGAAACTTTCCTATGAAAAAAGTTCATTATTTTTGAAAGAGGGAAAAAAAGAAGCTACTCCAAAAGTGTCAGAAAAAACTTTTAAGAAAACCTCTGATAGCTCTTCTAAAAAATCATTTTTGCTTAATTTCTTTAAAAATGAAGGATTAATTAAAACTCCTACTTCTTTAAAAAAAAGTAATAGTTATATACCTCAAGATGAATTGCAAAATCGTAATGAGAATGAAGTGTGTGTACCATCTGGGCCAACTGGTAAAAGTCAAGAGCCTACTACATCAGAAGGGTATCGTGGCATTGCTGATAGATCTGTACGCCTATTGCAAGTAGATGATTCATCAAATGATTCAGACAACACTATTCATCACTGGGTAAGTCCTGGAGAAATCTTTCCAAATTTAGATGAAATAGATGATGAAGTTGCTGCATTGTTACCTTCTCCAATGCAGAGACAGTTACGTACACGACTGAAAAAACATCAGGAAATGAGTGTTGGTAAGAAGAACAAGGGGGTTGGGAAAAAGAAAACTAGGAAGTGTTTAATGTACTATAATGAATCAGCAAGAGAAGAGGAGAAACACAGCCCTTTGCTTGAGATAAAAAGGAATATGTGTGTTGTCAATACTGAGGACAGTTGTCGAAATAAAGTGGTAGGTGGTGGTGATGATAACAATGATGAATCATCTATTAATGAGGTGAAGCTAAGAGATTCTCAGGAGATGAGTGTATCTGTGAATGATATAGTTGATAATGCTAGTCCAAACAATTGTAGTGGTGCTGAATATCCCCCGTTAAATTCATCACAAAAGGATATTTTTGCCAGTGATTCACCTGTTGCAATTAAGGATGCAGTAATAGCTTTTGATGAAACAAAATTATCCAATGATGAATTATCTGTTGAGAAGAATCTGAGGAATTCTAATTCACCAAATGATAGTCATGAATGTAGAAAGGATTCAATATCCTCGAGTGTTAAAGGAAGCTGGATAGATTCAGAACAGTCTTGTGTTGAGGTGATTTATGATATTGAGTCTGCTGTTGGACCAGGGGATGGGTATAAAAATGTTGATGAATCATTAAAAGAACTTTGTCCCCATTGCAACCAACTTATTTCTTTAGTAGAATATCCTGAGCATCTAGATTTTCATGTTGCTGCTGATTTAGATAGAGAAATAAACAGAGTAGGTAATATGCAAACCATATCTCGTGAGAAAAAAGCAGTCCCTGCAGGAAATTCTCCCAAAAAGGATTATAAGCGCAAGCGTAACAAAAATGTATCTACTGTTGATAAAAAGACTAGAAGTATTACAAATTTTTTTGCCCCTGTTAGATGACGAGAAATATCATTTAAATTTATGTTGAATGGTTTATTAAACATTTTTTTATAATTTTAGTGTGATGGCAATACCTTTTGTGTATGTGACTGATGAATATATTTGTGCCATTGCTGGCTATGGTTCTTTGACTATACATATAATTTTTATTTTTTACTTTTAAGTAATTTGAAAATTAATATATATTTACTATTTATTATGCAAAATGTTATACATGGTTGTGTTTTAACTTTAATCTACTATACTTATGTAGTTTAACTACTGTAAAACTTTTAATTGTGTACAAATTCTATGATTGTGACCTCAATACAAGGATTAAATTATTATGATCATAATTTCTTTTATTGAAATATTGAATCGTGACTGTAGAACCTTTGCCCTAGGAAAACATTTTATGTGAGATTTCCGTATGAGAATGTGTTATCAAATTTCTGTTAGTGATACAGTAATACTTTAAGAATTTGTATTATTTTAAGAAAGTTAGTACACATAAAATTAAATTAATATGAGCCATACGGCAACACAATCATGCAAGAAAATAGTTTTTGAAATCGTTATAAGTTATTTAAAAAGTACTACAGCAATGGCGTGATAAAGCACAAGACGAATTTAACTTTTATTAAAATCAATAAATTCTTTTACAGTGTAGAAGCACGGGTGCAGGAGGTTGTTTTTAACCGCAGATTAGAAGATATTCAATTTCATAATGTCTTTTATATTCTTGGGCAGGGAATTATATAGAACGATTCCCGAATGATAAGGTCCTTTTTGGCAAAGAGTGGTTGACACTCTAGACCGATGAATATTATTCCTATTGCGAGTATTGTGTTCGTGAACGAGACTGTTTCGTATAAAGCAAGGGTGGTGCTTCAGTAATTCGGTCTTAACAAACAAAACCGTTTCATAAATATAAATGCAGGGAAGTGTTAAGATATTTAATTCCTTGAATAAAGGTTTACAAGAGTTTCAGGGGGGGATATTTACG
>NNCF01126858.1:271142-339482 GCA_002313205.1 Laupala kohalensis | reverse complement strand
TACTATTGTGAAATGACATAGACACTGTTTTGTCAGTGTTTACAATGAGACGATTTGCATGGAACCAAGTCGAAAGGTTAGACAAAACTTTTTGAGCATTGGCGTGTTTACCTAGTAAATTAGTGTCATCAGCAAAAAGAATCATTTTGCAATGTGATGTGGATGGTGACATGTCGTTCACATACAATAAACAGAGTATAGGGCCGAGAATTGATCCTTGGGGTACTCCGCAAGTAAGTGGCTTTGTTTCTGAAAGACAACGCTGAAGTATTTTATTTTTAGTATAGGATATTTCTACCTGTTGATATCTATCTTTTAAATAAGAAGTTAGCCATTGATGTGGAAGTCCACGAATGCCTAAAGAATGCAATTTGGAAAGGAGAATTTTGTAATCGATGACATCGAATGCATTGGATAAGTCAAGAAAAACACCCTGAGGGTTTTCTCCACGGTCTAGAGATGTGGTAACATCGTTTAAGAATCCATCTATTGTATTTCTTTGTGTTAATTAACTTGCGTTTTATGGGAAAACTAGAGTTGTAATGTTTTAGAAATATTGAGATAAATACATTGAATTTGTCGTCGGTGTTTTGGCAATTGTAAACATTTTTGCATGTTTCTTCACGCAAATAATTGATAAATATGGATTTATTTATGTCATTAAACTCTCTTGTAAAGAGACATGTAGATATTCCNACACATATATATATATATATATATATATATATATATATATATATATATATATATATATATATATATATATATATATAGTAACAAAACAAAAAATGGATAGCCCTACGCCAAATTGTAACAACAAAGAGTGCCCAGGTAAGCTAAGCCCCATTGAGAAATTTATAGTAATGGAACTTAATAGTGAGGGTACTCAGGTAAACTGAACCCTACGTTGGAGAGGCCAAATGGTAATATAATATAATTGATTAATTAAACATGTAATTAGGTAGTGTATAATACTATCCCTCACAAAGATGTGTCATATTTAGATCAATAACATGATTATAATTAAATAGGGTAGGGGATAATACTATTACTACAAGGAATAACTGATAAGCGGGGTTCGTGCCCATTTATTCAAAAGAACCATACTTGGGTATATGATACGCGCAGCGTACGAATAAAAATGGTTTATTATCGCTAACTTCTACATTTCTAACAATATAACTATTCTACTCATGCTAATACTCATTCCCATTCTAGTCCCCCAAAATCCACACGTTTCTTGTCATACAAATAATTGACATTGATGTGGGTAAATGACCAGACCCCAACACATGTTTTCCTAAGATTACGTTACACATAACAATTCAATCAACAAGGTTCCTCATAATTGGACGAGACATTTCTGACGTTCCTCTTTAGTCCGTCGTGATCGAAGCACTCGCTTGATATCCGTCTAAAGATGCACTGTACGCCTCAATCTATACTGTAAGCTACCAGCTGTGTACAGTTACCTTAGTACCAAAACTGCTGACAAGTAGGGCTGCCTATCCAAACTGAATAGTCGCCTTCAAGCTGGAGTTAGGATCGATGACCTGTGAACTTCCTGTTGTTGGCGACCTGCTGCATCACCCCGCTGAATGGATCAAACTGCCTCAACCCCATTCACTGCTGCTACCAGTCACCTCGTTACGGTTATGTGGCCTAATGATTGCTCAAGGCCGTCACTTCCGAGTCTAACCACTTCCCAATCGCCAACGGACCTCGTTGCGAAAAAGATTTCCAACGTGTAATCGCCTTTGAACGGAATTAATTAGCCAAGGTGTCATTTCACTCCGCGGCACGACGGAATACTTGAATGAATGAATCTTATCATTAAAAATACTAAGTCTGAATCTAACAAGTGATCTCATCAGAATCTGACAAGTGACCTGAAGTGAAGTCTCTGAAATCAAAGTATCGTATATTTATATTTGTGTCTCCGCGCATTCTATGTTATAAACCCTATCCCTTCTCCTAGAACTTTTGAAACATTTTGACGTGTTTTCTTTCTCACTTGGCTCATGAACCAATGATCTAGTTTAATTACTCCACGTGGAGTCCCCTTGTTTGACTACCAGTTAATGACGTTTGTCGTCCTGACGAATCATCTCGTCCTGTTTTAACAACAAGTTCGTTTTCTTCTGCGCCTAGCCGAAAACATGTGATCCTTCGCCTCATGGAGGGACACTCGTGTAGTTTATTGTTTCGAGTTCCAATGCGGAATCTTTCTTTGTTGATTGATATTTGCCGACTGCCAAAAGAACTCTTAGTTTTGCGAGTCTTAACTCGTCCACATGTTCCTTGTGAGTCCCCCTTCTTGGGAGTGCCCCGTTTTGTTAACGAGTACTGCGTCGTCCTTCGTTGGTGTGTCTGGCGTCGCCTCTTTGATCACACAATTTCTCACCCTCGTCAAGTCCCAAAACTTTATGATCTTGTTTTTCGCGCTGCGTGCCGCCCTGAAAGGCCCCCGAAACTGCTCCCTCAAACTTTCACTTCCTACGCTCACACCCTTCATAAAATTGGTACACAAGAGATCCCTGGTTAAATTTTGCTGATATTTCTATTATATTGGTCACGTCTCTTTTTCTTTCTGTGCGATCGACAACGCTTGACCGTCTGAATTTTTGCCGCTTCAGCTCCCAAGCTTCTGCTGAATGTTTCCAACGCGGCTTCTGATTAATTCTGAACGTATTTCCAAATATATTATTTGTTGCGGGTGACGCGGCCTACCACGCGCAACCGTCTCTCTTTGAAATAAATGTTTACAACGCTACATTCACAGTTTTTTGAGAAGTGCGGTCCTTTCACTCTTCAACGGAAAAGACAGCGTCTTTTGTCGGCGCGTAGCGCGGGTCGAGACAAACCCAGTCACCATCGCTTCCCCAACGGCCTGTTTTTGAACTATTACTCAACTTTCTCGCGTCATTACTTTAATTTTAAATTAACGAAATTAATATTTCGTGACAAAAATATAATTATATTATATAATATAAATATATAATAAATATAAATATTAATTATATATGTAATATAAATATTAATTATATATGTAATATAAATATTAATTATATATGTAATACAAATATTAATTATATATGTAATATAAATATTAAATATATATGTAATATAAATATTAATTATATATGTAATATAAGTATTAATTATATAAATATTAATATTAATTTACTCTACCTGTGCTTCACCCATGTTAAATAATATTCAAGGTTCTTGAAATAGTAAACAATTACGTGAATGTAGCAGATAGAAATATTTTTTACTGCGTCTATACCAAACTTTCAAGCTAATACCGTTAATGCGGATGTAATGCATACTAGTTCTACTTTACGTACAGAAAATGTTAGCAAAATCGTTGAGCCAGTTTTTGAAAAATATTCAAAAATGTACTTTGACCTTCATGTGAAGTACCCTTTGTGTTCAAGTAAAAAGAAAATTGAAAGCACGTGCATACGTCGGAAATAAATTGTACCCTAAATACGAAAAATGAATAAAAATACCATTCGGTCAGGAGTGTTGCGTACAGACGGACGGACCGGACGGACCGGACGGACGTCCAGCCAAAAACCACTTTCTCGGAAAAAGGGGTCTCCAAAACGGATATTTCCGCAAAAATCACGTTTTCGAATTTTTTCACCATTACAATACTTTCTATAAACTACGGAAATATATAAGAAAGTAAGAATGGCAAAGACAATATGGCGGAAATAATTGGAAAATATTCTCTAGTATGAAAACCTATCCATCAATATTATTAAAATTTCGTACTACGGAAAGATGGAGATTACTGTGAATGAATGAGAACTCTAATTTTAAAAAAGACAAATCCAATATGTGAAAAAATCATGGTAGAAATCCAAGATAACAGGTTTCATAAATTTTCAATTAAAAATTGAAATTCAAACACTGAAGAATTGTCGATAATAGATTTCAAGGGTAATTAAAAATTAGACATCAAATCTCATGTACATTGTGATAGGCCAGTATAATGAACAATATTTAAAGAAAAGTATATTTCAGATATTTATTTTCTGAAAATATTTTGATTGAAGGAAATTCATAGAAGGACTCATTTTATTTAAACAATGTATAATTATCTACCAATAAATTTTACTTAACATTATTCGAATTAATTTACAAACATTCAACATAAAAATAAGTGAATAAAAGAAAAATACAGGATATGAGATGTGAATTACACTTACGTTACTCATGTGAAGTACTAGACCAGGCCGTATCATACTGGGGAGTGCAATTGATAAAGAAAATGCGTTTACGACGCATACCAAAGCATAATTATTAATTTAGTAAGGAAATACAGAAAAGACATAATTACAGAAATATAAATACAGAATACATTACAAACTATAATACAGAACAAGATACACACAAATAAATTACACCCTAAATTACCTGACATGAAATACAGGAAAATTACATACAATTTAAAAAACCAATACAGAAATATACCATAAACCAGAATACAAAATAAACTATAATACAGAATAAATTATATACCCTGAATTACCTACTGAATGGGGTTTAACATTTTAATAAATGGAATGAAAATACGAAAAAGATATCACAATAATTGTTCAAAGCATATTTGTAATACTCAACATCTGTAGAATCATCTGAATTGACTCTCGAAGATTCGCCTGATCAAACTGCATAAATTTCATTTGGTATTTCAGGGGCATGGAGTAGAGTTAGAACCTCAGATGAAAGAGTTTTTTGTTTTTTCCCCAGGATTTTCCTTTGACTTGAAATAATCGGATCTGAAAACACCAACATGCGTTTAAGGACATCTTCAAGATTGCGAGTTGTGCTTGTTTTGCGAGCTAAATCCTCGTGGAATCTTCTGATGTATTTGTTGCATGATTTTTGAGCTTATTCGGACATTTGCCCGATTGGAAGCAAAGAAACCTAAAGTACTTCTGGTCCGTGAATGAATATTTTTGCATGGTCATAGCCATGTAATACCATAGGTACAAAGAAGAATACAGAAGAGCTACCACTAAACAATATTCCTCCCCCAGGGGCCTTACATCTAGTAAGTACGTGTTTGGCAAACATGGAGCCCCGAGCTGAATCTGGTATTACTTCCACTTACTTGTGCTAGGCTCCTTTTCTCATTCCTGACCTTCCTTGGTCACCTCTTGTTCTTTTCGATCCCGACGCTATTAGGGCTAACTCTGGAACAGAAGGAAGATTTGGTAGCTTGCTATTGAAGCTTTTCTACATGGAGCGGGAAGGTATGGTGTTAGAGAGAAAGGAGCGTGATGAGCTGCTTAGCAGGCGCCCCGGCAACTTGGCTCACCAGTCAGATGACAGGTCGAAGGATTGGATTGTTATGTTGGAGATGGATACCACAGAACGTCGGTTGGTGATCTTTTGAGTGCGTTGCGAACCGGTGCGGTGTTCTTGAGGTCACGATATTTGTCGAATAACAGTGCGGTGATCGGATTTTGGAATGCCTCATTTATATGTTTTGTTGCAAGTTGTTGTATAAATTCCGAAATAGGGGTAATTTTATATTTCTTTTTAATTTGATCGAAAAAGGTGCCTCGCTCTTGTTTATACGCGACTCGAATGAAATGGTTTTCTGCACGTGTTAAAGCATTGACGTGGTTACGTAGGGCAGCGGTCCAGGTTTGGTAAGCGTAAACGCCTGCACTCCGAACGCACGCTTTGTACACTCGTGCTTTGACCGCTCCGGAGATCTTCCTGGACCGGAAGATGGGGTAAAGGCTACGGATGCGGCGGTGAATATTCTGGGCCGCCAAGAGGCAATGTTTTTTAAAAATTAATTTTCTATATTAACTGTTTCTTGGCACGGGATATTGTTACCGAGAATGTTTAGTCGTTTTGTCATTTCTGCGGGCCGCCGGGGAGACAGCACGTGTTATCTTATGGGCGATGTCACATCTAGCTGGTGCGGAGCGGAGATCTCCGCTGCTTCCTGCGCGACCTTGTCGCCTACTGAAGGTCACAAGTGTTAATAGATGGGTATATTGAGGGAAGCCAGGAAGACAGTGGGTGATTTCTTTCATGGTGCTTCCCTTGAATATCATTTCCTTCAATTTCTACGGACTGATTATTAATTATATCAATGTTCATATTAATTATTGAAACACTGAGTTATAATATCACTGAGTATTTGTTCTAATGCTTCCCCACTTCTTTATAGAAAACTTTTCGCGTCCTTTTTAGTGGAGTTCGTTTTTCTGAAGCTTTCTTATTTTCGTGTTTTACTATTTTTGACTTCTTCGTGTATTCTTCTGTTTGTATTTTAGTCTTTTCAGATTTTCGTTGTGTAATTGTTAAAAATTTTGGCGTGGTTTTAGTTAAAAAGAGAGAAATGCGCATTTTCACATCTACATTTTAAAGCTTTACATTTCAATTATTTGTAATATTTGTTCCTCAATTTGAGTTCTATGTCGTACTATTTTTGTGAAGTTATTGTGAAGCTTTGTGTCATATTATGAATTTGCATTATGTTGTGTTTTTGATTGTCCGTGTATTTGAAACAAACTAAACACGTCTTCCTAGAAATCTAATAGACTCTTTACGAAATTGAGATTACTAGAGTGTCTGCTATTCAATTTCACTATAACACTCTAATATATTATTAAAGACAATCAGTCACTTTCACAAACTATCTTCTGTATCAATTCACTCTTCATATTCAATATAAAATTATTGGGAAATTGAAAGTTGGCATTCCATAACAATAGTAAAGTTATTTATTGCCGACGTTTCGAGATTGGTTTATCTCATCTTCAGGGCAGGCTAAAATGCAAATACAAAGCGGTAATACATGGTATTTTACAATCTACAATTTACATCATATTTATTACATTAAGTAATTATAAACTAATTAGAAACTGTAACGTACCTGTAATATAGTACATGAAATTTAATCTTTAAAACAATAGTTATTTTCATTAAATTGCATATCTAAAATCGTAAGAACTTTTGAATATCTGGTAAGATTTCATAGAAGATTCGATAACGTCCCTTCTCCGTCATAGTCGTTTAAAACCTAAGGTATTACAGTGTGTGTAACTACGTACAGATCTATTATATTCGTTGCCAACATAACATAAGGATCAGTACATATAAAAAGTAGAGAAAGTACTATCAAACAATGACAAATATCTCCAAGTAGAGAATGATGACACAAATAGTAATGTTAAACACATTCATACTATACTTAAATAATGGTTACGAAGAGTTATAATTTCGACTTAAGTTTAAACAGCTGAACGTGACCGACACAAATATTAATCATGCGTAATATAATCATATTATAATATGTAATTTGTAAATATTATCATTATGTAATAATTTGTTTTGATATCCTTGTTGTAATCACTATATTTTTCTATTTGTATATTCATAATTATTTTGTACTGCTGCTTTTAACCCATGTTCGGCACTAAGCCGCCATCCTGATTGGGGTCTTGCTGGGTTTACTCAATCGCTTAATGTTTTAGTGGGATGGTCCCTAGTATTTCTTCCCAGTTTTAAATGTAAATACGACCCTCCCAATTTTCATCTTGTATTTACAATGTGAATGTTTTAAAATGGTTAGACGGAAGAGCAGACCTTAAGGTCTGAGTCTCGCCAAAATAAAGCCACTTTTATTAATATTATTATATAAGTATATTTAATTGTTACTGTATATTGGCATCTCTGTATAGTGGGTGTTTCTATTATTTATAAAATACGAAAATGGTCTGCATGGTGTTTGTTGCACAGTAAACAATAATTATTATTTTAAATAGTTTCATTAGCTATAGCTATGTGTTTTACAATAAAAGCGTTGTGTAGTTAGCGAGCAGTTGCATGGATGCTCTGAACAAGGCGCGAAGCATGTCTGTTTTCGTCCTGAAGTGACCTTGTTCCTTCCATTCCCACTCACGTTCCCCTATTCCTTCCCGCTGACACCCGCTCCGTTAGGTGTGACCAGGGTGTGACATTGCACGAGCGGAGCGGAGAAAATGCAGATGTGACATCAGCCATACCGCACCACGCCAACCGAGGTTCAGACTAGCGAGCCACTCAAGGTCAAGGACTACGCTGGCACCCAAACTACTGCTTCTGTCGTCGTCGTCTCATTCAGCATCAGAAATAATTACTGTTTCAAAATATAATAAGTTACTTGCTTTAAATGATCAGGTGATGAAAAAATTAATGTAGCTGAAGCGATCAGGCACCTGTAATTTTCAATTTAATGTTGGAACTTAAAAGTGCAGCATCTTCAATACATTCTTGATCTGAACAATGGGAAGATAAAAGGAATAATCAAGCAATTTAACATTCAGTCATATCCCTTACTTCGACAATGAGGTATATTAGTTCTTGAGCGTTCATTAATCCGTTCTGAATTATTTGATTGTGTGTGGAAGAAGCAGAGTGTCGTTGTTGCTGTGCAGGGTTCGAGATGGTGTGAAAAGTTGCGGTGCTATGTTTGTTAAACCACTGATACTTAAAGTGGTCCATATCGACCCCCAGGGGTCGACTACAACCTGCAAGGGGTCCATTCCGGCGAAAACAAAAATTGGGGGTTCATGAGATGTAAATAGGGGTCCACGATAGCGGATCTCATTTAAGCTAGTCGTGACCTTCATTTTCACTTTCCATTAATTGAATAATCCACATTCAGTGCATGTATGTCATATACAGATAGTATCTACGTACGTACATAATATTTTCTTATAAATATCTATCTATTTATATTAAATTATAAAACTATCTACGAGGTAAAAAATTTTTGAACCTAAATGTTCATGAAACGCGAGGAATAAATTTATAAAGTATGTTTTTTGATATATGAAACTGTTTAAGAATTATTATAAACTAGTAGGTGCTCGCAGCTCCGCACATGTACATTTTTGTTTTCTCTGCGTGTAAGATTTTATTGGATGAAAAATATTTTTCCACAGTAAATTAAAGCCGTGTCAACTCTTTAGGTGGCTAGACCTCCAACTTTATCTGTGCGAAAGATCACGGATGTTTGTTGCTTAGTTTCATCCCTCCCACTAAAAGCATTTATTTTTTGCTTAGTTATTTTATGTAAATTATACTAAATTTTAATTTGGTTGGTTTTAAATTTGAATTCAATTAATATATAAAAAGGAACGTTTTTAATGTTTTTTCACACTAGTTAAAAATTTTAATCTGAAAGTGAGTAGCACTATACCAGCTGTCAAAAACACATTTGAAGTTGATGAATTTGCAAAAATTGAATATTAGGTTAGCAGGGGGTCTACTCAAAACCGAAAAACATGGCAAACGCGAAAGAAAAAGTTTGGGGACCTCTGGTATAAACAATTACTATTCACGGTGAGATCTATGTAATTTTTCATGTTTGTGAAGCTGTCACGCATAAACAGCTTGTCATTCAGCTGTGACGATCAGATGATCGTGTCATGAACTCAAGTACAGTAATTTCATCGTAGGTACGCGTTCATTAAGACGCAAGAACAATTAATTAAGAGCGCTACGCGATCTGTTAACATTTTTGGAAGGGAAGTAGTATTGTGTGTGAATGCATTCGGTAAACTGTATTGAATTTTTGTTTCATTTTTCACTATGTTTTTTTATTGAATAAAGGTAAATTTCAAAGTGCTAAGTTCTTTTATTCCGTGAAATAGAGGATTTAGACTTGTGAGTCCCATAACTTGGAATTTTCGCGAACCAACGCACTGACTCATGTTAAATAAATAAACGACGATTAAATAAATAATTTAAATTAAGCATCCAATTTAACATTGGGGTCCTATCTTATCCTTTTTCTTCGTATGGCTCTAATGACCTTGACGAGCCCTAAAGGCCCCCCCCCACACACACACACACAAATTCTTCGTGTATCCTTCCGCGAGTGTTGCTACCTCCACAATTACCTCCATCTTCACACTTAAACAGATTTTATTAAAACTGAATCGCCGGAACTAACAAACCTAACATCGCCGATTGTGAGCGAACAATTGTTTATAATTGTTCAGGGCTCGCTGTCGCGAACCATATTATAATAATCATACCCTAACACTAATATAACCGGAGGCGGAGAGAAGAAAATAGTGCGAAACACTATTTCTTTATAACTACCGTAAATATGAGGAACGAAGAATACGACTTATATTTTCGGAACCGCAATAATATTTGTAGTAATATGGCATCAATGATCTTTTCTAACCCTGATAGGACCATATTCTTATATTGGCCAAAATTAATAATAATATAATAATAAACGGCGCGTTACATTATATTTAATTTAAGTTCACCACTTTTCGACAGCTGTTTTCTTTCATCAGGGGATTGTTGTGCTTTTGTTTATGTACTTAGATCACTTAATGATGTCAGTAAGCAGCTGTCAAAACGTCAAATATGATTGTAAATCTAAATTCAAATATGATCGTGGATGAGAATCGTGTCAATATTTTCGACCTAATTTTATATAACAATTTTCAGTAACATGTGACATGGCATTGTTTTATTTCAAAACTTCTACAGACAGTAACAATTATGTTGATCCTCTGTTTTCTTAATATATAGCTATCCGAGATCACTATGTCACAAAGTGAATCAGGAACATATATCTGATATCTTCAACGCAAACACAAATTATACATTAAAAAGTCCGTATACTTGATGTAGTACAAGTTGAACTATGTCATGACCTCCTACAATTAGGAAGTCATGACTATGTGCTCTGGCTTATTTCATTAATTTATAGTTCATGCGTTTGAAGAGACGAAGGAACACACATAAAATACTTAATCCAGTAATTATTTCAATGAACCTACTTTCAATTCCTATAAGTTTGTAATGTACATAAATAATAAGTTTGGGAAAAGAAAATTCGTACACCTAACTGAACTATTTTTGGGAACAATACCTCCAAATACTCTCTCACAATTATTCCTGAATGAAATATTATCACTTGACTACATAGTCATTACACAATAGTCTGTAAACATAAATTTATAGATAGATTACGGCAGTCTTATACACATCGGTATTAATACTTATATTTGAGTTGTCTAGAATCAAAACACGACACCTTCAACAAAATCTTTCAGGAAACAGAAGACACTAAATTGGTCCTCTGTCTATAAAAAATAGAAATATTTTTTCTTTGCAAGATTAAAGTGTTTATCAAAAGTATCAAAGTTCTTACTGTTCTATTACCTTTAAAACATTGTAAAAGAGTTTTTATTTTCGATGTGTTTTATTTTGGTTTAAAACTTGATGTATCTTATTTAAAAAATATAATGTTGATGTGTCTCCTTTCTTGAAACCAGTCATTCACTTCAGTGTCTAAAAGCAGCATGATACATCTCGTACCGAATGTTGTTTCCCTTGTCTAGAAGCCACGTACAACTTGTAAAATCTGCTGGAATCTCAATATGGCAAAAATAGTGATTTTGCACACTATTTCCAACACAGTACATCTTGTAAACCAGACACAAATCAATATGTTATGATGTTAATATCTTCACAATTATCAAGTAAAATGTAATAAATTTCTCGGACTTGTATAATCTACAACTAAATAACAACAACCTCACGTGTTACTTAGAGGAATGCTATCTGCTCTCTTCCCACCCTTCTACGATCTCATTTGCTAATCGATTCACCAATAGGTATTGGATATGGGGGCTGGAAAAAAATGTGATGAGTAATTCTGTATTTTTCAAGAGAAAAATCATGCATTTAACCTCAAAAAGAGGTATAAAAACGATGATTGTCAGTAATGTGAGGGGAATCGGAAAATTAAATGTACAGGGAAAGCATCGTTACATTAAAATCTATCTTGCAGAAGAACTGAAATGCAAATTAAGCGAGAAAAAGGAGGAAGGGACCCGAGTACTCACTCCTGTGGGAGCCACTTACAATTAAACACAGAACTCCGGTGTTCAAGCAACAAACAAATATACTTTATTTACACTAAATACACTATTTTGACATTTATAACAATCATTGTCCTACTCATTTTACGCCTACTGCGACATGGTGTTTCCTTATTTGTGTCTGTTTGGGTACTCTCCAATTTCTGTGGTAACTTGTTCAGCCTTTCAAGGATCACACTTTACAACATATTACATTTACTCTCAGGGCCTGCTGACATTTATTACACTGACAATTTACTTCTTTTATTACTCTAGGCCTTAACACAATTTTTCTTCGTTAGTATCCTTGATGATCACAAACCAGCTGTCTGTGAATGTCGGATGTGCGGAGCGATCAGAGTCCATTAGTTATCAGCTTAATTGTTTGTGAATGGTAATCTTCACGCAAACACCAAAGTTCGATCTCCTACTGCTTCTATGTATTAATGTCTCTCACCACGTTGCTCTTTTGAATTAATATCTCTTTACTTTTACGTCGATGGCAACATTTACTTTAATTTTGGTCGCTGGCTTATGTATTGCGTCTCGAATACCTGCTCGCCGCTGACCTCCGGACTACACGTCACTAATTATCTGGCCATCACGCTGACTTCTCTGACACACAAATTAACAACCGCAACTCAACACGACTCAACGACATTCACTGTTTGCTACACTGTTTTATGATACTGCTACTATTGTCACCTGCATCGATAATCACTTTGGGTTCTCAGGCGGACCTGTTGGTTTCACGATTGCTATACCCTCCGTCAATTTTACCACACTTCACTTTATCGAAAATCGTTATTTGCTCGATCACAATCACGACACTCTCGGATAACAAGTCTAAAATCGAAATCAATTCAAAGTCAACATCTGAATCTCATCAGCATCAATTTAGAATCATCTCACAAAAATTCTCAGAGTCCTCTCACTAATCATCACCAAAAATCATGTTCGAATCGTCTCACAAAAAAATCTCCGAGTCCTCAAAAATTCACACCAAAAATCATATTCGAATCATCTCACAAATCAACGTCAGCAGTCACTGTCTGAATCTCATCAGAACCAAAATAGAGAATTAGCTCACAAAATCAAAATAGAAAATCAGCACGGAGAATCATCTCCAAATTCAAAATAGCAAATCAGCTTATAAAATCCAACTAAAAATCAACTCCAACTCGGAATCAAAATAGAAATTCAATTACGAATTTTACACTAAACCAACTCAGAATCCGAATAGAAAATCAGTCGAATCAAAAATAGAAAAATCAGCACGGAGAATCATCTCCCGAATCGACTCAGAATCACAACAAAAATCCTCTGAAAATCAAACTAAAAATCCGCCTCTAAGCTTCTCTGCTCTACTTTTTATTGACAATTTTTGCTCACGTGGTATTCCCCTACTTTTGAACGCTCCCAAGTAAAGTTTTAGGTCTATTTCCCCCCCCCCCCCACAATTTCTATTGGGTATATTCTAAAAGAGGTGTGTTTCTGTAGCCTGTTGCCAATTGTTACTTTCGGCTCCGCCTACACTGAATTTAGATTGGTTCTCGAAATGTTTCTTTCTCTTCAGAATTCTATTGTTCTAAAAGAAGGTCGGTCAGCCATTTTGTTTTTTTCTCGGGAACAATGTCCTTTGTTCAATTTTTCCCTACGCAGTGGCTTCTGCGGCAAGTTCTTTTGACACCCAGTTTTATGTTTTTATGATAGTGCGGCCCCTTTTTGATGTGGTGTCTCCCCTCAGCGAGTTGCAACTTGCTTCTGCTGCTCCCTAGTTTCATTGCTTCTTTTGAATTTAGACCCTTTTTGTAGTATGCCGAAACCATTGCCAAAATTTCCCTTTTTAAAACTTCGCCTCTTTTTGGGAGCCGTGTCCCAAGAGACATTCGCTGCCCTTCGCTGTTCTCACGCTCACCCGAAGCCTCTTGGGGATTCGACTGTCCCTTACGTCCGCTCTTGCGCGCAGTCTTTTACATTGAATTTTATATTTTATTATTTCGAAAGGTCCCTACAAGTTCCAGCTTGTACGCTGCAGACCACACCCCAGTGTCTGCAGACCACCCGCAACGTCTCCTTCTACGCGTTTCAGTTTGTTACCCTTATATTTGCTTATATTTTTGGGATCGTGGTTCATTCGTTAAACCAATTAATCCACGGTCTCTCTCTGTTACCTACCATTCTATCATTGCAAGGTGGGCTAGCGCACGCCTCGACTCCGTAGAACATTACGAAAGTATATGTGTACATTTTTTGTTATAAAATATCCCAATTTCGAGTACCAGATTATGAACGGATTTTCCAACATCAAATATTCGAACAACAGTAACAAATATTTTTAATTCAAAACATTTTGCATTTTCAGAATGGCCTGTAGGACTCTGAATGCCTCTCCTTGTCTCACTTGATTTGTACATTATATTTTTGGGTAATAAGATACCCTCAAGGGGTAAAAAGACACTTATTTTAAATGTTTAAATAATTTTGGACGAAATATTGTTGGAGTCATGTAATTAAATGAATTTTAGATATTTATTTTTCTTTTCTGACATAAATCAGGCTTCCACTATTTTTATATTATTACTAAACCTTCCAACCTTTCATTGGCTAATAAAAAAAACTCACGCTCTTCCAAATTAGGGGTGGATTATGAAATACATGAGAGGGTGGGGGGCGCTACAAGAGTTCAGTCCAGGAACCGGGTAAGTAAAGAAATGAAACGAGAAAAAATGGGGCGATGTGTTCCGCTGTAGCCAAATGTCAATTTACAGTAAATCATCTAAGATCCAATTGTTTTTTAAGTATATGAGCAAAAGTTGTATGAAAAATGTTTTGCTATTCCAAATATTTTGTGTGCTGATTAATGACTTTTTTTAACGTGCTCTCGAACTGAATTCGATGTATATTAATATTCCCGATGAACTAATTCTTTTTGGTCAAGTTGAAGGTTTCATCAGCCAACTATCATTAGAATATATGTAAACTAGACGTATTATGATGTTTAAATTTTATTTAATTTATTACTAAAATATAAGTAGATAAAAGTCAGCACTTTTTGTTTTCCAAATCGGGAATTTTGAAGATTCAGGAAATTTCACATTCAGGATCGATATCATTCCTGTGTAATGACATAAATTGTACGACGAACTTTTTTTTTCGGGAGAGTGTGGCAATAATTGAATAATAAAATTAATACGAACTCCATATAAATTGTTTTCTGTTGCCGCGCGCTACCTGTTGGTATGATTGAAAACCGTAGTGTCTCAGAACACTGAGAGATGGCTCTAGCATCGCAAGACCTCTTGCGGTCTCCATCAACATTAGCTCTGGCGGGAGGAGTCGAAGCCCAAAGACCGGCTGGGACCAGTAGAGTGTTTGGTGTTGTGCTGTGTGTTTGAACATGGTAGCGTGACCGGCATCGCTCCCAGATACGAGACCATGTTTTTTCGTGCGCTGGTGCTACTGGCTGTAGCAGGTAAGAGTTATTTTGGTAAAGCTTTGGATTTAGTGTAAGATAGTGTTTAGTAGTCCGTACACAATTTACTTTTGTAAACACTAATGACAACTGTCATGTGTTGATCCATCCTACATAGCATTAGCTCCTCGTTTTCATTTCTTCACGAAAATGATGATGTATGTTTGTTTATTTATTGATGTCATACGTACTGAGAGGCGTGAAAGTGAATCTTTGCTTTCTTGTTTTCTGATATCATTACTGGTGACCACGTGAGGCACATGGGACATACGCTCACCTTTTCGTTATAGTCGTAACCACTACCCTAAACTACGCACAGTGTAACAATATTGACAATTTAGTCTCATGTTTAGCATTAATTTTGGAAGTAGTAACAAATTAAATGTTGCAGAATACTATAAATTATTCATGACTTATTTTGTCATAGAAAATATTTGCATTTTGATTATTCATAACAGAACACAATTTGTTATTTATTCTTCATTTTTCGATACAGACCTAGTATATTTTTTAATTTCTTCATTATGAGATTTATACTTTTCCCGTAGAATTTATAGCAGAATGAACTAAATGGATATTATTAAATATCACATTACGAATAATGAAATTTTTAAATTAAAACTGCTTTGAAGGGTCTCTAACTTTAAAAAATGGTACAAGAACCTGTGTTAGTTTACATTCATTTCCTTTCTGGTTTAACTGAGTTGAGTACAGCAGACATTTTCATGTGTTAAAAAATATCTCTCTATATTTGCAGTCATTATCGATATATCCGAGAAAAGAGAGACATATTACAAACTCTAATAGTAGAAAATAATGAAATACTTTTCATCCTAAAACATTAATTTTTTAATTGTATCTATCACTTCGACAGTGACTGATCGCGGTAAAAGAAAATGAGAACTCCCTCTCGTAGCTCCGTCGCATGTGTTCTGTAGAAGCAATTATTACTCACGTTTTTGAAAGAGATCCTGACTTCTTTCTGGAGGAGCATATCCATCTTATTTTACGAATACAATTGAAAAACCACGTATGGAGAAAGTGAAGAACACTTTTAAAATCAGTTGTTTTCCGACTGCCAATAAGATACTTGTTTAGCCTAATCTGACTTTCTGAAATAGTATAATTTTTAGTTTTATCTCTACATTATTTATCAAATAAACAATTTTATGTATTTATATATACTATATATACGACAACCTATATGGAAATTATTAAAACTGGACAGTATGAAAACAAATTCTTAATCTTGTGGCCTTTGTTTTCTAAAGATAATGTGTTTAATTTGAAATCAATAAAATAATTTTCCAAAATTTTCAAATCCCCTTAAAACACATTCTTGAATGCGAGCCTATATAATTTCAAATTTGTAATTAATATTGCAGAAAGTTAAAAAAAATTAATGCTCACTCCACACAATTCATAAGAACAGACGAATTATTATCTAATTACAAAGGAAATTGATTAAAAATGCCTGTGTCCTCGAAGGAACTTCTCTGGAACGAGATATACTCTTCAATATTCCATGAAAATTTATTGTATTAATCACCAGAAGGTTTATATTTTACTCTTGAATGTATCTTGAAGGTTTTTGCGTAATTTATTTCGTTTAATCGTTATTCATAGACATCCACTTGCTTCTCCTTCTGATTGCCAGAACTTCATGTGAGAAGATGAATCTGGAGAGATACAAATTAATTTTTGTGCAAGGGTTATATCTATGGTTTCCAGTAATAACCAGATAAGCGTACTTTTTTGTTTTTTCGAGTTACGACCGTTTAAAGTTTCCAAAACGTTTTTCTGTTATAACCATGGCATTTAACATGTGCTATTATAATACTTCGCTATAGCTAAAATAAAATACTATGGTTTTACTTAAATTTAAAAAGTTAATGGTGTTTTAAAGTAACTTTTTCTGTAGAAAATTTGTATTGGAGTTACTGTTTATTCCTATTAAACGTATAGTTAACTAGCCATTGTGTAAATTTTCACTTCTCGATTCGAGAAAAATGAACATTTTTGATCGTTTAGACTATTACGAAGGTGACTTAGCAAAAAACAAACGTTTTTGACAAATTATCTCGTTTCTTTCAAAAAGTGATTACCTGGTTATTACTGGAAGCCACAGATGTGGGCCTATATTATATGAATGATAAGTGATGACAATGACACATATTTGAAAGTATAATATGACACGTTGCGACGATCAGTGTCCTCCAGTGTTCACTGACCTGTCTTCCATCACAGTAAGCCCTAGCTGAAAGTGATTTATGTGCTCTGTCGATCGCAACACAACGACCCGTGGCAGGGCGACTGGAGAGACCGGCTGGATGTCTGCAGCGTCATGATCGACACTGATGAAGCTACTTAATTGTGACCTTTTGGAGCCAATGCATTGTTTGAACCAAATAATTTAATAATCGACAATAATATTTGGATATGTGAGAAGAAACTTCACGTTTCCCGCTGTGAAGGAATAATGTAGGAAACTAAAAATTCCGGTCGCTCCACTACATTGCCAAATGTCTTGAAATGCGGGCTTACAGAATGTGGTTGTTGTACTGAATGTAATAAAATTATGATAACGATCTGACGTCTTCATTATGAACGATGTGTTTTCTGACTTACGAATGATCGTGAGAGTTCGGTAAAATCCACAATTTCTTGTCATTGTAACGAGTAATTAATTCATAAAACTTCTGATATATTATCCTCCATCTCGTTCTTGACCTCTGTACTCATAATCCGATGACAATTTCACATTACGAGAGTATAGTTAATTCATTTACTTTCTGAATTCGTAATTCGAAAATAGGAGCTTTTGTTGTGAATTATTTGTATGCCTACTTATTACTTACCCGTTAAAATTATTGTGTCTCTTAACTCAATTCCTAATGCCTACGATAGCAAAGATGAATCTATAGATAGCAAAAATTCACTGATGATATTTTTGATTCTTCTTTGAAGTGCCTTTCCTGTGTTCATCGTTATTTTCAGTTACAATTCATTTGTTGTGAGTTCTATAGTCCAAAACGGATAGAAAATATTTATATGATGTGACAATGAAATGCATTCTCTCTTTTGTATTGTTATGATCGTGGGCCTTTCCTTCGTCTTATTTAACTTCTTTCAACGAGTGCACCATAACGATTTGAACACAATCATCAGAGGTTGTTTTCGGAAAATCGAAAAACGAAATAATAACGTTCATTTTCGAAGAACATATCAAAAAGCGAGCAAAAACCTATTCGCGAAGAAAAGAATTCAATTTATTTCTATGTTTAACGTCTACGTCTCACAATTCTGGGATTAGCATATTTGATTAAATGCAATCATTCCGAATTGAAACACCTCGGGTAAGAAGTAACGAGATAAACAGGATGTGAGAGGGTGGTGTGTCAAGATGATTCCCACCCGCATTCGAGTACTTTCTGGTGAGACAGTTCCTCCGAAACCAGAATGTCCGCTGGAACCCGCTACTCGCCTTGGGAACATCAACTCGCGCGGTCTTTGACTACTGCAAAGGGGTGGGGAAAGGGACGGAAGATTGCCTCTCCACATCGCCTGACGTTCAGGGCGCGCACAGATATTAGGCTTAATTAAGACGAACAATGCGCCTGAAGGGGGAACCCCTTAAGCCTGCGACGGTGCAACGTGACTCTGCACGTCCTTCTCGGGAGAAAGGATTGAATATAATGCTTCCACACTTTTTCTTTATCGTCATTATCTTTTAAGGCGTCAAGTGTATTGGTAGGGCGGACGTAATGTGCGTGAAGAAAAAAAGACTACCGCGGTCCTCTACCAACTCACGTGCTTCCCAAATGCTTTCCTGTGACTTAAATCTAGCTCGTCTCGTGAATTATTCATCGTGGTTTCGTCAAGGTCCAGGAGAATGTGGGAAAGCCGTTGTGAAGTTTTAGATATTTTGCACAACTTTTATTTTTGTAAATGACGAGTTTTTGGCTAAACTTCTGAGTTATTTAGGTTTTCTACCTTATTTGCGTTTTGAAATGATGCTATTGTTGTATTTGACAATGTAACATTGATCTACGAAGAATCAAAAGATTTCAATGCAGGACTGCACTTTTAAAGATGTGGTTTTTAGAGCTCATTTTACCATCGTGGTACCCCCTGGTCACGAATGAGAGTAAAATTGTGGGAAAATTGAAGGACTAGGTGGAAACAATGCGGATTAATACTTTTCAAATAGTTGTAAATTCAAAAACTAAGTATTGAAATTATGATTGTGACAAAGAGATACACACATGAATTTCACACTGTTTCATTTCGACAGAATTATTATGGACGATCATAGTTTTCAGTGCGTGTGACGTATGTTAACCCTTGCAAGAAAACTAGACATGAGATTGGGTGATAAGGAAGAACTCCTTGTGTGGTCAGGTATGGCAAGGTCTCTTCTAAAGAGAGGATGATGTACATACGAATAACCCTAAGCTTCCGCTCTTTATTCAATCTTTGATCTTCAGTGGCCTGTCAACGGTTTATACCTGTTTCGGTTCGTCCCGTTTCTTGCCCGAAAGTTTTTTCTTCATCGTATTCCGCTCTATTCAGGTCATGCAGGTCTCGTGCCGCACAGGCGGTTCAGTTTTGTTGCAGATTGCTTCTAACAGTTTTGCAGAAACAACTTGCATTTATCCTGTTTTGACTAACGAACACGTTACGATGGGTTTCGGCTATGATAAGAAGTATTAAGTTCCTGATTCTTCTGCAATTATATTTTGAATTTCTGTATTTTTAGCGTAAATTATTTAAAACATCATTCAACAGTGTATGATACTTTGTGTTAGCACTTTACGGTCATTTAAATCTTTTGATCTAAGAAATGAATGGTTTATTCTTTTCTGGGTTTCAGAGGTATTTAGTATACATAAGAATAAACTAAATAATTAGTTTAATTTGAAATTTTCATTAATTACCTCTTGTACAGCAGTGGAAGAACATTTTGTTTGTGGTGTGTTGGCCTTTTGAAAAGGTAGTCGATGACAAACGTGAAATCATCATAGATCGAATGTTCGAATGCTAATTTGCAAGTTGTTCGTCCTATTGAAGAGACGAGTCATTATCGTAATCGATGCCTCTTCTTAGACACCTTATAAGAGAAATGGAAGGAGAAGCTTTTGCTTTCATCGGCGGCAGCGGCAACAGAGTGGCTGCATCCAGTGCGCAGAGTTCTATTCAGCGCATTTGTTCGGCGGTGGCATCGCCTGCTGAAGCGGGGGGTGCGGCACGAACAAAGCTCCCGCGCCGCACCGACCGGCTGGCCAACCCTCCCTCCCCACTGCCACCTCCGATTCTTGTGGCCGCCGAGCGCCCGGCCTTTACCTCCTCTGAAGAACCCGCCCTCCGTTACCTATTGCTGGCCGGCGCCAACGATATCATCGGTGTTACCATCACTTCCTTTGAATAGACGTAGCTCCTGCAGTCACGGTATCAATAGCTTCATTCAATTTCTGTTCTAAAATAATTATGCAAAGTTCCTGTAAAATTTCGTTATTTGATATTATAAAACTATGTTTGAGTAGAACTCACGACTCGTTCTTCTTTCACTTACGTAGAAAAGCAGTTTCACTCGTTATTAATATTGACCGTAAGGTGTTCGTTGTAATAATTTGTTTTTTACTTTTTATTCTGAACATTCGTGCAGGCTCGTATCTGAGCTGTTATCAATAGTATTTAGAAGTAGATCAGTCTTCCCATTTAGTCCTCATTCATGAACTGGGAACTCTTAAAGGTGTTTTTGTCAAGGAATGGAACAGATAAAATGGAGATCTTTCCTGTAAATTATCTATTTTATTCTGCTGTTAAATTTTACAGGTAGGACATTTCAAGCGAAGTGTTTGCGACGGCCTTACCAGAGGCCATCCGGCACAATTTTAGATATTACCACGAAAACGTGTATAAGAATTTTTTAAAGTTATTAGGAGCATATTATTTTTTCTTCCTGACAAGTCATGTCGAACACAAATTTCTGTACATTCCTGGATCTAAACAATGATATGTCTTCCGGTTCTTACATTTCCTTCACGAACACATTTATAAATATAGAAGTTTCTATGTAGTGAACATCCTAACACGTTGCCGAATCAGTCCTCCACTGCCAGACCTTACTCAGTTCACCCTGAGACCCTTCGGTGCACCGATTGGTCCCATGAGTTCGAACCTTCTCTTTCTAACAATGGCGGTCCCTGTTAATGGTCGGATTAGCCCCCTTGCGGACCTCAGGGCGCCGGGTACGCAGATCCCGCCTATAGCTGAGTCACTGGCTCTCTCAGAAGGAAGGAGGGTTCCCTCCACGTGGGATTCTATGCCTCATATCGCAGGCGGCTAGCTGTTTATTTTTAATGGTCCAATTACCGGTCTTGGTTCGTGAATCCTGTACGAGATATTACCACCCTTCTCGGCATCTTGTGACTGTGAAGATTTTACTTCCCCTCATCGGAAACTCGGTTTTCGTATTATTTAGTGTCCCCGTTCTGAAAGATTAGAAGATGGTCGCATAGTATATGAAGTGATAATATCAACAAATAACCACACAAAAAATCAGAGGACCTTTCTGAAAAGAAAATACTTTATTTCCTTTTTTCCTCAACTACACCATGATTCAGGTTCCATTTCTTCCCATAAACACTACTCAAGCAAATGTAGCAAAATGTAACTTTGATTTACATCAGAAAGATGTGTATGCGGTGCCTTATGTACTACACAATAATTTCTTACACTATGTATGTGATATTAATAATAATTGTGTACTATAAAACAACTGATTCTTCAAATCGGGAGTAGGAATCCTTGTACTCACAGCAGTAAAAAATTGAATATTTAAGGGTATATCCCTATCAAAGTGTTGGTATTAATATTGAAAATGTATTTACATTTATTTTAATAAATATTCTTTATTTAATATTAATGCGTAGACGGGTAGTGAATTTCAAGCTTGTGCTTTATTACGTTTGCATGCTATACGGATCTTTAAACTTATTTTGTCAATATTGAGATGAAGTTTTTTGTGTATAGATCTTAAATAAAACAATTATATTTTCGCCAGAGTTTCGATGAGATTTGTTTCTTCCTAAGAGCTATATTTTACGAAGCAAAGGATTTCGATTCGTGACTTTACTTATGACGAGCATACATTTTAAAACAAATTATAACTACACATTATAATTTGTCTTAAAATTTAGGCGATATACAATAATTTGAAAAACATACAATAGCACCAGAATATAACATTCCCTAATTTGTAAATGATTTTTTAAAAACACTCATTCTTAAATTCTCTAATTAAAGCGCTAAATTAGAATTGATGGGATGGGAACTGATGGGATGATCCCTTGCTTGATTCCGGAGAGTAACTTAGTTTATTGCCCCTCACGTGATCATACGCAGTTTGCAACTGCTTTTTTCACAATAAAGTTTATATCAAACAAAATTAGTGTGCATGTTTATTCAATTCGATAACAATTTGTAGATTCTGTCATTTTAATTAATTTAGTAAATAGTTTACGCTCTATATTTTTGTACACTAAACTGATACTTCTCTTTCTGTAAGTTAATTTACTCTCCGTTACGTTTGCTTGGCTAGCTTACATAAGGGTTGTACGTACATAATATGATACGGTTGAGTAAACTATGCACCACACTAAGCTGTACCTGAAGGTAAGTCCAAAGTTCAGTTTGTGAAAATTTGTTTTCAAATTTGTAGCTTCTTCGCAATTAAAACCGTAAATATCTCACTTCCGTAAGAATAATTATGAAATGGAAAGTGTCTCCCTCATTATATGCTACAACTTGCGCAAGTACTTCAAACATTATCGCTCTTAACCATTATACGACTTAAATCGCTCCCACATATTTAATAAATCCAGCTTTTTATTTGGTAAAGAATCCACGGTTCCTTTCGAGCGTAATCTAGCGTAGAATACTATCTTCTTGTCTCGTATTTTCAGGGCGCAAAAACACTCGCTAACCTGACGCTTGCCACCGAAACTGACTGGGAGCGTTTGCGCTCTGATGATAAATTCACCCGTATGAATACTTGATCTCAAAAATATTATCTCGAAAGATTCTTCTCCTTTTCGTCCTGAGCACATTTTCAGTATAAATGCGTAGAATTAGTTTCATGTATGTGTACATCTTGAAGTTTCCTCAAAATTTCGTTTCATTTGATTTCATTGTGATTCCATTGTTACAAATGTGAAAGAAGACAGTATAATTTCTTCAATAACTTTCTTAACAGTTAGATATTTTGACAAATGTTTTCATAAAAGTCAACGGTCTTGGTTCATATCCAATGAGCAAATCCACAGAGAACTAAACATTAAACCATCGAGACAACATAGTAGTAATTTGGTTATAACATTCTACTCCAGTCTTCCAAGCTCCCCTCCTTCCCATACATTTAATTTAAGAAAGTCTTAAGAGAAAATAGTAAGATCAAATCACGATATCTTAAAGACACTTTCAAACCACCCTAACTTACAAAAATGATATTACACACTATAGTTAAACCTATGCGAAATTAAGTTTGAATTAGTATAAAGATTAGCGAGGTGTCTCATTAGATTTCCTCACACAAATGTTCTTACTGTCTCATGTATACTAGTAAACTCTAACTTACTTTACTCGTTTAATTTCGCGTCTTTAAAAGAAAAACCTTGTAAAGCAGATCACCGCTGATCCTGGTTTTCCAAAAAAGAAAAAGTCAACGTGGCATAATGTTGAATGCCGATGCAAAAGATCTTAAATCTTGGATAGATTTTGGATCGAGATTTTAGATATAGGGATAATCTTGGGTGGATTCTGCGTTTTCCTGTATTTTCACCTACAATTATTTTTGTTTTTATTTGTCATAGTATAGTGAATAAAACATTGTTTCATTAATATGTCAAATTAAATTATTTTAATATGCAACGTTAAATTATTTTTATACTGTAACGTAAAACAACTCTAACATGATCATAAGAGGTAAAGCTGTGTGTTAAATCCTACGGGTTCAAGGACGGTAAACCTCCAACATTCATTTGCTTCAACACAAATAGGAAATTATGTAGTCTACTCTGGCAATTTTGAGCCCTGGGATATTTTTGGTACTCATTTTCAGTACCCTGTTTAGGACTGGCAGTCACTTTGGACGTTCAGACGTAAGTTTCCAATGACGTAACCTGGATTTGAACTCAGTCAGCATCTCAGCGCTCTATCCACTAGCTATGAGGACTGCACAAGAATTTAACGCTTTAATATGAAGAGTGTAATTCCATATCCTCCAAAATCATTCTAATAAAAAAATCCGCCGCTTCTCCCTAGCTGATGAAACCTAATTGATGGTGCTGAAAGGAGCCATAAAGGCGAGTACGAGTGTACAAGTATGTAATTTGCGACGGCGCTGACATGTGGCAGGAGACGTTGGCTTAAATGAAGGTGTGTACGGAAATTGAATGTTACGACGCTGAGAAGGAGACGGAACGAGAGCGGTTCGCTTCAAGACGCTCGCACGGCTTCACAGCTTCAAGGAACCAGCCACTTGGCGACTGATTATGAGTAATGACTAACTTATATCACAAGAAATATACGATTGAAAGAGAATTTATTCAGGTTTTTTAAAATATGTTTATAGCAAAATGTTTCTGATTCATTCCTGGGAAAACATGTTTATAATTTTACTTTTTTAGTTAGTAATGAAAACGTTTGAATTATTATGATATAAAATTCACTCACTGGCTATAAAATTTATTTAAAATTATTATAAACTTTGGTAACTTTACATATAGTTTGTAAGCTTGTGCCAAAAGATACAAAGTTGTAGTGTTGGTTAGTACACAAACATGAGATACCGCTGAAAAATAAATTGAACTTCTGAAATGAACAACGTGAACCGATAAATAGTATTTAGAAACCTCTCATCTTGTTACACTATGCGACAAGTTTGTTTTTATAAATCTCTAGAGAAATTTAATTCATTTTTAACGCTATTCCATGTTATGGGCGTGGTTAGTTTTTTTTTTCACTCAGACAGATTAAACGCAGAGTGAACGAGATGAATGGAGAATGGATGTTGGGAAGCCGGGTCTGTTGCAACCGGACCGACGTTTCTCTAAAACATCTTTGAGAAAACCCCCGCTGAAAACCTCAACTAGTTGTGCCGAGTGGGCGATAGAACATGTGCTCTTCCCCTTGACTTCTTAGTCGCAGATTCTTTTTATGCAGCACCGCTTCTTACCGCTCATTAGGCTCTTGCTGCTTCTGTGTTACCACTCGTGTTGCTGCGTAATATTATTGCATCCCGCGCCGTCGCCAGTGTCGCTACATCGTCCCACGTACTCAGCCGCCTGCAAGTCTCTCTTGCGGCTGCCGTTTGTGTTAATGGCGCATATGTCCCTCTTTGATGCTGTTAACCGCGTTAGAAACACCGTCGGCGCAGTAAGTGTTACACGCATGTGTTTGTCCAAGTAACAGGACGGTAGGGTTGAACTAGACGTGTAAACGGGTCACTACAACTCCGCTTCGGTTAGCGAAGATACGAGCGAATCTCGTTTTAGAAAATGTGGAAGAGACTTGGAAGATCGTAAATATTCGTTTTAGAAAATGTGGAAGAGACTTGGAAGATCGTAAATATTCGTTTTACTCCCTTGTCGTTATCAGGGTTTGGTCAGATGAAAATAATTTAGAATAGTCATAGGGTTTCTTCAATACAATTAATTATCAGTATTAACAAAATATTTCAAAATAAATTTTTATTTAAAATAAGTGTTATTATCTTTAAATACTTCAACTAAGCTTCTAAATTGAAACCACTATATAAGTATCATTAATACCACGAAAGAAGTATATTCTTTCGCTTTTTCATGTACAATTTGTTTGCAGTTTTTTAAGTGAACATTAATTGCATTGAATGATTTTACTTGCAAAATTTGCAAATGGTCATTCAAAATCTTCGTAGCCACATAACTCACTGCTGTTACAATTAATAATAATAAATAATAATAATAATGTGTTTTATTACGTGACGAGGTTTAGGTCATATTACCCTCTCTTTCACCTAACCATAATACTTCTCCTCTTGACTGCATCAGTATTTCCTCTTTTCTTATCTTTAACGAGTGTTTTTTTTTTCAAAGGTGAACTAACGTGGAGATAGAAGATGAATACAAAAGAAAAATTGAAATTTACAGCCTCTCAATGTTCTTTTTCCAATTTCATACTGTAATTTGCTTTTTCGGAATCGGAACACGAAATAAAATTATTTAAAAGACGTTAAAAATATAAAATGGAAAGTCAGGAATGTTAGTGATTTGAATATGTGATAAAAAATAAAAAATAATAAAATGAGATAATGAACTATTGTAGATGTTCTTCTGCTAAGAATTTCCCGTGAAGTGTCTAGGAGCGTTCGTAAGAAAGATTACAACGCATGACGAGGAAGGACGAATATTCCCGCTGTTATTCTTGGAATTACCGTTCTCATGGAATGAAGATGAATAACGCTAGCAGTGAAGAGATGGAAGGCATAGAGCGCGCGCTCTTTGAGCGGAGGGAGCATGGGAACTCAGCGATGTGTTCTGCGAACAATAAAACTGATGAAGAGGTTAAAGTGTTGCTGTTGTCTTTCACTGTAGCCTTCTCTCTTCCACTAATATAACGACTTGCAATTCCTCGAATCAGAGTAAAAACCGCCACAATAGAATTCATTCTACGATAAGGAGAGGAAATTAAGAGTATTTCTAAAGTGCAAAAAGTGTCGGAATGTAAATAAGAAGGTTAAGGAGAACTTGTGTATTAACCTTGGAATTATTGATAGTTGATTGATAATTGAAAATATAAGTTATGGATTTTATGTCACACACTTTTATACGGGTGACTCATATTCCGAAATCCAGAAGTTACAACACAGCAAAAATGGTGTTAATCTTACCTATTTTTCGCCTCGTACATGAATGTCATGTTCTGTTCAAAATATTTTTTGTTTTGCGAATTGACTTACTTTGCTCACTTCTAACTTATACAAGAAATAATAATTGTTCTCCGAAAAGAAGCTGTTAATTCTTGTGAAAGATGTCGCGAAGGAAAATTCGCGAAGGAAAATTCGTGACTCCTCGGCAGCGAGGAATCCGTGGCATCAATTCGGTCAAAGTACCTGCGGAAAAATCGAGAATACGGAAGGTAGGAAAATAACTGCAGATTTCGGGCACAACAAATTTCATGATTGTGTATTGTTCAAATAATGTTGAGAAGTAACATGTCTTAAATGAATATAAGTTTAACAAAGGTGTTATCAAGGTGTGAATCGATTTTAGAGAAAGAAGCATATTATTATGTCTTCGAATTATTTAACGAATTAGCTAAATATTAATTATTTTTTCGTTGGAATTTGTATAAATGGGTTTATATGACTCATATTTTTATACGCTGACATTTATGACTCGAGCATTGATGCACAATGCTTTCTTAACTTCTGCATTTAGTATCATAACGTGATTTGAGTTCCTTCCAAAAGCCCTTCTGTATTCCGGAGTCGTCTCCTTCTTCCCCTGGAGCGCTTCTCCACGACGTTGCTCGTGTACTCCTCGCTTGTGGTTGCGTTGTCAAGGGACGCGGTGGAGACCGGCCCCACTCGGCGTGAGCGTAGCTAATCCGGGCCGTAAACCCACCTTAGCCTCGCGCTGTGGCGTCGCCACCTCGCAGCCAGCCGCCGCGCCGCGCCTCCACTCTCACTAAAAGACTCTTCTGTCGCGCTTGGGCTCTACTGAGCCGACCTCTTTCTCCATAGCCACCTCGTCCTTTTTGTAGTTGCGATGTAAGTAAGCCTACGGCGCGTGAATAAATGGGGCCTCTACTCTTTCGTTAGCGCATATATTGTGCAACCAGTATTGCGCATTATTTTCTTCTTTCTTGTATTTGCTATAATTGATCTGTCTCAGTATCTTAAATCGCTGCATTTATCTTTTCTACTGACATCTCTTGGTCCTTATCGACCTATGTTCATCCATTTTACAAATTTGGTTAGGTAAAAACTCATATAAAAATTCACACGATTCAATAATTTATTGGTGCATTAAGAATTGAAGGGTAACTATAAATTATTCAAATAAACAGAAAATTGGATACATAAATTTATTGGAAAAACCACTCAAAGTTCTAGCGGGTGGAATATATTTAATCACATTGCCTCAGCTAGCAGTTCAACAATGTTGATATCGCTCATTTTCCTAGAAATAATTATTTTCTACCGTTCCGGAGTAACTGTCCCCTTAAATTTTTTCTCCACAGTACCATTTCAGGACGATTTGCCTGGCGTAATAGGATGATGTCGAAATCATTCCACAATTTGATGACGGAGTATCAATTGTAAGCTCAAAGTGATTATCAAAGCCCGAGTAAAAAGGTGCAAAATGAAGAGATATACTTAAAAAATCTAAGAAATAGAGGAAATTGAGAGTTGAATTGAAAGTACAGAATCGAGAAAAGCTAGTAAATTATTAGAGGTCAAAGTGTCCCGATTAGACCCATAGAGGATTCAACAGAGGATAATATCCATTTTATGTATTGGTCTCCACACTACGAGATAATATGACCAGTATCACGCTCCGGGCGCTTTGGACCCGGGGTAGAACCGGTACTCATTTTATCGCACGTTGAGTTCTTCTCGATGTCAGAGGATTATTATTTGGTGGTGTACTTCGTATATTAACTCTACAATTGTTAAGTGAAACTAACGGACAAAATGACAATTTGTTATAGTACTTATGATGATCTATTCGTCAAAAAGCGAAGTATTAAAAATAAATACATAGATCCTCTAACAATAACTAACAATTTAGGAGGGAATACAATCAATGATATTAATGAACTGGACTTGTCAATGTAATTTTCAAGATTCATGAAACATATTTATTTACACGTTAGGGGTATTAAAGAAGGAAAACCAAATTAAAACATCTTTGATATCTAAGCCTTGTAAGGACTAGTATGAACGAGGTAATGCATTGTTATTAATAAGGTCCAAAATGATCTCATATGAGGACGGTAAACAAGCGACTATGAACAGTTTCAGACAAATCTCCATGGGGCATACTCGTTAGTAAGAGCGTTTGATATCTCGGTTCTAGCCTTCCAAGAAAAAGTTTTATTATAGTGTTCAGTGTTCGGAATTATTAATAACCATTGGGATTTTAGCGGTGTCCACACCGCCGCCGTCGGTACTGCGAACTCCACTACCCGCGTCTTCGCCTACCGTTCTCCCCCTCCTCATCGGTGCTGAGCCGCCTTTGTTCCGACGTTGCCGGCGGAAATGGTTGCTCCGTCGTCGTGGAAGAAGCGAGAGTGCGTCGTTTCACGGCTGCGCTCGGGAAGTGGTTCAGATTCCACGGAATGCTTTGTCTCCCACAGAGAAACACAAAACATAAGACCCTGAGACTAATGCGGGAAGACGGGGAATATAATACACATGGATTATAGGTTCGACGCGAAATTAAAACCGAATTGGTGGCTTAAGAAAATTATGGGGAAGAAATGCAGAAATTAGTCAAAGTAATTATTTAAAAGTGTGTTCCCTTTGTATTGATGAACTTTAAATACTCATTAAGTTTCCCCATTACATTCGCGTTGGCTTAGTTATATTCTTGATGAATCTTCATTACTCTTAGTTGAGAATTTTAATCAAATATATTCCTAAAAAATTGAGACGCAGTACAGTAAATTAATGCTTTCATGGAATTAAAATAATAATAAATTATCATTAAATTACTCTATTCAAAATTACGTGCATAACATATTAAAATACACGTGAATACTATTAAATGTAATTTCCAATGGAATTATAAAATTGTTGTTGCATGAAATACTTTTGAATCAAATGAATATGGAAGCATCATGCACATTGTCATCTTCGTAATTACAAGGAACAGAAAAATATTCTTTCAAGTTGAAGAGTAACTGAGGTCACATAAATTATATGCGCGGTAACATCAAATCATTAATGATATAGAGACGCCCGTGTTGTCCATTACATGCATGAATCAGATTATACGAGTACATGTCTAGTTCCTAGTATTTGGATTGATCATAAAAAGTCATTCGGGCAACGCCTTCTAAAATTTGTTTTATCGTAATATGTGCTCTACTTTACTGAACCAATTTAATACTGGAAATAATAGTAAAAATTAGAACAATTATTTGTAAAGAAGACTTGTGAAATAATTTTGTTTGAATATTATTTGACAAAGAAGTAAATGGAAAAAATGAAATAGAACCCAGAAACTATAATAAAACAGTTTTATCCTTGCTGTATGTTTGTATCCAATATACTCTTTCAACGGAATGAACTCGTTCGCCAAAGTGCTCTGGACTTCCAATTGGTCCGGGATTTCCCCTGTATCTCTGTCTGTCAGTCGAGGGCCTCTGCGAGGTTTCAATGTTGAAGCAATCCACTCAGTTTTATCACTGACCGGCCGCATGGCTGCACTGAGAGGAGAGCTNAGATGTGTATAAGAGACAGCCTCCCCCCCCCCCAGGAAATAGATGGAACTATGAAAACATGTCTCGCAGTACTGAAACTGGACTGCTGGAGTGGGGGACTAAGAAGTTGGTAATGGTAAGATCGAAAAGGATGAAGAAAATTTACAACTTCCTTCTAAGTATGTTACATCTATGTGAACCGGAAATAATATTTTTGTTTAAGTAACGAAATTCCTTGAACATATTGTTTGTGTCAAGTTTGATTTGGATGGTACTGAAGATATAGAAGAAGTTATCTAATGACGCATCAGTGTATTTGAATAGTGACTTAAGAAATATTAAAAATAAATTGTGGGGCGATTTAATGACTAGTATTGGTATCTTGGGCACGCAATGGTATATTCTCGGAACTGTCGAATGTTTATAAAAAAGTAAATTGCAATTCCTCTTCCATTCATGTAGTGAGATTTAAGTGAAGACTATACTTAATGTTACATGTTGTGTATGGAATAAGCATATTGTTTTAATCACTTAAATCAGCGCAGTCCAACTGGCTGCTTGCAAACCTTTTTTTATGGCCCGTGAGATATAGTACATTTTACGTAAGTTTTTCATCAAACTTTGGGGAACACAGCTTTGTGTTATAAATCCATATTGTAATTACGTCTGTAGAACTATAACATTTTTAAATGAAACGACCTTACTGTCACAGATTCGATTTCTTATTCCTTGATTTTGTACAAGATCTATGTTATTCCACGTTAATTGGCTTGTGCGAACTCTTTGTTCTTCCGGCATTTTAGTTACATTAATCTTTGTCAGTATATTCTGATGATAGCCCACTGTGGGGTTCGAAACTTTGCTAAGTTTAATTGAAAATACAGCGAGCCTGTGAAAGTAAGGTCGTTTCATTTAATGCTAGCAGAATTAGTGTTTGAAGTGTCATGTCCGGTAAGAGAATATGGAAAATTGTGTTCGGAATAACCCCGTCATACATCACAGTATGAAAAAAGTTTATTGTAATACTAAACATTAAAAATAAAAAATATACCATTTAATTTTTCGAAATAATATAACTTTGATGATGAGAATCAAAATATCGCGTTACAAATAAATAAATGTGACCAATTAGTTTTATCTGTCGGACAACATTTTGCCAAACCCCATTTCATGCCGGTCCGTTCGATCGAAAGCGTATAGAAAACGACCCACGGACTAAGATAAGTAGGAAGCGCTGACTTAAATTGTTCGTAATAATGACGAGAATCGTTTTAGGATGTTTGGAGAAACGAAATATATTACCACAAAATTGATTTATCTTATGCGTTACATGTTGTGTTAGATTAAGAAAACAAAAAGAACTATGGGGGATAAGAATTTCTTCAAAAAACAAACGCCGTTTATATTATCTTTCAAAACGCTATAACCAGCCACCCGAATTCCATAATTATTTTCGTAAATATAAGACTATTCTCCGAAAAGTAGTCTATGCAGCTAAAGTTATGGAAAACGACAGGCATATACTAAAATCGAACAACCGGATGAAAGCCATGTGGAATATTGTTAACAATTACACGTCAACTTCTGAAAATCGCGAAGAAAATGTTTCTTTACTAAACGATGGCAAGATCGTGTCAAATCCTCAGGACATCGCAAGTTTGTTTAATTCTCACTTCTCAGAAGTTGGTAAAATAACGAACTCAATATATCCAAATCAATGTCCTCCAATTATTACCACCCACATACCCAATTCTATGTTCACTTCCGAAACTAACGCCAGTGAAGTCATGGGAATCATCAGCTCCTTAAAAAACAAATTTTCACGAGGCATAGATGATATACCTGAGTTTATTGTTAAATCTTCGTCCCACGCTATATTAAATCCACTCGTAAATATTTTTAATAGTTCTTTATCGGAAGGGGTGTTTCCCAATATATTTAAGAGAGCTAAAGTGAAACCTTTACACAAGAAAGGAAACAAACTTAATATTGGAAATTACCGACCAATATCTCTACTACCCACTTTCTCAAAAATCCTAGAAAAATTGTTCTATAAGCGTCTTCTAGATTTTTTATCAAAATATAACATTCTCTCTGACGATCAACACGGTTTTAGGAAATCCTTTTCCACTACAAGCGCCATATTTTCCTTCTTAAACGATGTTACCACATCTCTAGACAGTGGAGAAAATCCTCAGGGTGTTTTTCTTGACTTATCCAAAGCATTCGATGTCATCGATCACGGAATTCTCCTTACCAAATTGCATTCTTTAGGCATTCGTGGACTTCCACATCAATGGCTAACTTCTTATTTAAAAGATAGATATCAACAAGTAGAAATATCCTATACTAAAAATAAAATACTTGAGCGTTGTCTTTCAGAAACAAAGCCACTTACTTGCGGAGTACCCCAAGGATCAATTCTCGGCCCTATACTCTTTTTATTGTATGTGAACGACATGTCATCATCCACATCAGATTGCAAAATGGTTCTTTTTGCTGATGACACTAATTTACTATGTAAACACGCCAATGCTCAAAAAGTTTTGTCTAACCTTTCGACTTGGTTCCATGCAAATCGTCTCATTGTAAACACTGACAAAACAGTGTCTATGTCATTTCACAATAGTATCACAAAATCTTTACCCCAGGTTTCTCTTTCTTTAAACGGAACACAATTAAAAACTGTTACAAATACAAAATTCTTAGGTCTCCATATTCAAGACAACCTCAAATGGAATTGTCACATTGACAATCTTAATTCCCAATTAAGCAAATTGTGTTACGCATTCCGAATCTTAGTTAACGCAGTTAGTCCACGTATTTCCCGTTGCGTATATTTTGCAAACGTTTACTCCCATTTACGTTACGGCATTACCTTCTGGGGTAATTCCGGTCAGAGTATTCAAACTTTCAGAATTCAGAAGAGGATAGTTCGGATAATTTGTAAATCTCACCCCCGAAACTCTTGTAAACCTTTATTCAAGGAATTAAATATCTTAACACTTCCCTGCATTTATATTTATGAAACGGTCGTGTTTGTTAAGACCGAATTACTGAAGTGCCACCCTTGCTTTATACGAAACAGTCTCGTTCACGAACACTATACACGCAATAGTAGTAATATTCATCGCCCTAGAGTGTCAACCACTCTTTGCCAAAAGGGACCATACCATTCGGGAATCGTTCTATATAATTCCCTGCCCAAGAATATAAAAGATATTATGAAATTGAATATCTTCAAATCCGCGGTTAAAAACTACCTCCTGCACCAGTGCTTCTACACTGTAAAAGAATTTATTGATTTTAACAAAAGTTAAATTCGTCTTGTGCTTTATCACGCCATTGCTGTAGTACTTTTTAAACAACTTATAACAATTTCAAAAACTATTTTCTTGCATGATTGTGTTGTCTTATGGCTCATATTAATTTAGTTTTATGTGTACTCAACATTGGCACGTTTGTGTACATAAATTCTGTAGCCCCATCCTGGCCCGGGTTTTTCTCCGGTTTTCCTTCGGGTAGAGGCGGATTTATCATACAGGTTCTCTAGGCTTTGTCTAGGGGCGGGTCTATTGTAACAATAAATCGTGAATTTAGTGTTATTTCAATTTTTAAGCACTATACTCAGAATAATCTATAGTTCGATAATAACTTACATGTAATTTTTTGCTTAAAATTACAAACATATTGACATTCTATTAGTATTATAACTCGCAGCTAACTTTTTATCTTATCTAGGAATTTTTGCTGAATTTTTTGAATCCGCCTCTGCCTTAGGGCCCTTGATCGGAATTGATGGGATGGTCCCTTGCTTGCTTCCGGAGAGTAAATTAGTTTTTTTTCCCTCCACGTGGTCATACGCAGTTTGTACTGTTTTTTGACAATAAATTTATTATTATTATTATTATGAAAATTGTTAATTAAATTTAGTGATTTAGATTGGAAAATTGAAAACATTTTAAGTAAGCAGCTTCATTTCAAACATACCGAAATCACTTATACGCCACCTACTAACATCATCCTACTTTTGCATCACCTAATTTGTTGCAGAAAATACACCAGAATACGAAGACAAATTGGTACGGCTGCAGATTTGCCAGCAATTCTCGGAAATGAAACGGATGATGTTTTTTGGGGGAGAATATCCCCTTTCCAAATAAATATACAAAGGTGTGAGTTTCAAGTCTTTATTCTGGTTTGAACATATAGTTGGGAAGCGAAAAGTAATGTTCCCCACAGCAGTAAGGCAGCGAATAATTGTCAGCTACGTTCCTGGAAGAGAGAGTTTTAAATTGTTCTCTGTCTTAACTCACGGGTTCAGCGATGGTAGTAAAATCTTGATCACTACTTCGCAGACGGAAAACGTCGCAGGAGCTTGCGATTCACTTGAGTGTGTTCGTTATGCGCGTGAGCATAGCTGGGTGCTCGTACGCGAACTGCACTGATACTAATGTCACTTGAAAACGGAGTTGCGATACTTCTCCGACGCTAGCTGAGCTGAGTCTTGTTGCATTCTGATATGAGCTGAGACTTTTAGCATACTGAGTTGAGCTGTGACTTTTAGCGTACTGATATTGAAAATCAACAGCGTATCCCTCTTGGTGACGGTTGTTGAGTTTAGACACATGGTCGTATACGTGTAGATTCATAGCGTACAATATGTAGAAGTGGCGACGGCTTCTACAATGTTAATAAACTATTGAATTTCATAAATAGATCGGGGCTCCTCCCACAAGTTCAGGGAGGGTTTAAATTTGCATTCTTCTTTCTCTTTTCCTTTCATTCTTCCTTTTTCTTTGTTTTGAAAATTATAGTTTTCAGAATTTTCTTATTTTTGGAGATAACGTATTGGGTAATTTTATTCTGTCCTTTCCTATCATCTTTGTGTTTAGATATTTGGTGAATTCAGGAGGGTTTTTTAGTGGGTATGATCGAGTTATTCGGCGAGTCCCTTACATGAGGAAGAGTCACTACGGTTCTTCCCTATGGCGCGAAACTGCTTTGTTTCCCCACCTGCAAGAGCTCTAATGACCTTGACGTTGGCGAGCCCTAAAGTCCCAAGGAAAAAACAACAACAAAAACGTATACGCCAAATCTGAGGATAATGTCTTATCACTCGTCTGAATAAGAGGATTACATTGGAATATATAAAGATCATATTCGATTTTACTCTTTTTGTTTTGCTTATGTGTCTTAAAAGTAGATATTGAGTTATATTTCTCCCCTTTTTCCACACCACATCTAACTCTATTATGTGAGTGAAACGCTGAGGCAACGAGGAGAACCCTGCGGGCCGCCTGGCAAGCGCCTGGAACGTGACTGCGAGTGTCTCCGTCTTGGACGCGCGCGTATTCCGTCGTCGGAGGGTGCATTTCCTTCATCAGCGTTCGCTGTCTCTTCGCAGCTGTACCGAACAATAAGGTTAAACTCACTGCCTTTTCTCTGACATTGCCTTTCACGTCACCTTATACGCCTCCGTCCCTGAGGCACAACCCTAGGTTTGTGTCTTTACATCTGGGTGACATGTGAAATCCTCTTTTGATGGTTATTGTTTTCTTCAAGTTATTCGCTGTCAGCACTTTTATATTATCTTTGCATCCAATATTATTTATGCGAAAGACTGTAATGGTTCTATAATAATCCTTCCAAAATTTAGAAGAACTCGCATCATTTTAATGTTTTTTAAAAAATGTTCGTAATTTATTATTTACATTCAAAACGTGTATGATCATTCATTTGGTACTTAACTGGTTGTGTGGTCATTTAATCTAACGGTTTTTTATACGTGAAGTGCATTATATCACAATTCAATAGTTCTTAATTACCTACACGTTGTTTTTCCTGTACTTCCTAGTTCTTAACCTGAATACCTACACTTTCAACATTAACTTGTAAGATTGCAGTGTTAGTGTCATCAATATGAAAATATGTGTTCTTTACTCCGCTTAACCGAAATGACGTGGTGATAGGGATGTGCAGAACTGTATGAGACGCCATATGGACTGGGACGTGGGTGGATGATCAAATAAACGCCGCCCTCCTGCTTGCGCCGTCTTTCAGTGCGTCTGGGTTCACGTCATCCCATTTACCACAGACTTCGCTGCTCCGCCCTTGACACTGTCTTCTGCCGTTGTCTGTATGCGGAGGGGAAATTGTATTAACTGTCTCAAAACATTATATTGTAGTCTTTCTAGTTTTGGGTTTATATTTTAATGCCTTATTGCTGAGCTTATACGCCTGATTGTTCGCTTTTTGTTAATGTATTTTGAAGAGAAAGTTGTCATTATAAATTTTTTCTTGATTATCCGCAGATTTACACTCTAAACACTCATCGTCTCATTTCTCACTATCTTTCGTCTTTCTTATATTATCTTCTCATTTAATTTTTGCGCTTCACATTTTACTTTATCCTTCACAGCTACTACATGGATTTGAAACGTTTACCGGTATAACACCGAAACTTTTCGGTACTTGACTCGCTATCTTATTTGTTAGTTCTGTCTAATAATGATTTATTGTAATTTTTATTCTCATATGTCTTCCTCTTCTGTCTCGTATTTATTTTCTTCAGTATCCCTATTCTCAAAAACCACATCACCTCAGTCACCAACCACCTTCAGATCATATTGTTCGTACTGATGAACAAATCTCTGCTATTCTCATTTTTAGTGAATACTATTAAGTCCCTTTTCCGACTCTCAATATAATTTAATCTGCACATCTGCCCGTATAGTCAGTCTGTCCTTTACGAGAAAGTATTTAATACTGTGTACCTGACGACGTTTTAGAAACTATAACTTCTGTTTCATAACATATTTATTTAATCTAAATTTTGTATTGTTTTTCTATGTAAGTTTCATAGCTCTGGTCTATATACTCTAATGCGATCTTTTTCTCAATTGCTTAAGATTTCTGCTCCATTACAGTGGGACTTATTTTCCCTTTTACGTTTTGGACTCCATCATCCATAACTGTAACTCCCTTTTTCACGCCCAGTATCCCAACTCTCTTGTTCGCGAATCCAATTCTAACGCCTCCAAGTTCCAACTCTCGTTCCCAACACTCCAGGGTCCACAAATTTCCGCCACTAATGGCTGCACCTTCCTTGGCTTTTGTTCCAAATCCGAAGATCGTTCCACGTGCACCTCTAACGCATCCACCTCCACTATCAACTACCCCACCTCTCTCTTCACTGACTTCTCCCTCGCAATCGCCAGACAGCATGGCTTGGTCGTAGCGTCGTGATGCGACGCGGCGCGTAGGCGGGAGCGCACTTTACGACCGACGGTTATCCTGCGCGTAAATATAAAAGCGCCGCGCTGCGCTCTGTTTGTGTGCGTGCGCATGAGTGGGACGCTGGCAGGGAGGCAGCCCGCAGGCGTATGACGCTGAGGAAGAAAACGAATCGGGGAGGAGGTGCGAAGTGAGAAACAGACGGGGGACTCTCCTGCAGAAAAGAGGAGAAAAAATTGAACGAGAGAGCGAAGATAGAAGGGGTGCTCAAGGTACAAGATACCAAAATGTGAAAATGGGGGGAAAAAAATCGTTTTAAATGCAAAAATTTGGCTACTTGCTTTGCGTTGGAGAGCAGAATGAATACTCACGTTGTCAAAAGATTTTTTTAGTTCAGTCGCTATGAATAACAATTCATATTGGTAATATGTCTGATTAACTGTTTCATCTTTATCTTTATCTTCATATACATATTTCATCTTACCGCGTGATATTGATGATTCAGTGGTGGCGTCCAGTAGAGTTGATTATCTTAGTTAATTTGGAGATTGTCTGTACCAAAAATTCGGATAACATTTATTTGTTCGGTTCTGCATTTACTTAAAAATATAATTAAGACTATTCTTGTACTTTTTTTACTGTATATAAAGTATTTGAACACCTATTTAAATTGAAAATCGAATGAGAGAATATTAACAATTGATATAAGAGCGTGAATTCATGAAAAAAAAAGGAAGCTTGTTCAGTCATTTCTTTGACAGGGAATTATTTTTATTATTTAAATCGAATATTTTAAACTCACAATGCATATTAAGAAATCCAATGTATGTGTAATCTTTGTCAACCTAAAAATCAGAACTTTTACAATAATTTATGATTTTCCCTTTATTTTTGAGTATACTAATGGAGAACATCAGTTACATCTCGAAAGACAAAATTCGCCTTATTGTTATGTCGAACGTTGCGTGTTTCAGTAAATTCTTTCCACGCTCGCCTTCTTGAACACGCCCCCACCAAGTTCGCCACGTACTCTGCGATCCATACACTTTCAGAAATTATGACGGCAGAGTAACGTGGATAATCTACATAGAACCCCTTGCATGGGGAGAAAGATTTGTAAAGAAACAAGAGTCATGCGTCTTGATGCTAAATTTTTCGCTGGAACTTTTTGACATTAGCTCCTCAGCTCTCAAGAACATTAAATTCTCAAGTTACAGCTACTTCTATACAACTGCTACTGTTCATTGTTGAGAAGGTGAATAAAAGATCAACAACAAAAGAGGTAGTATTGCGGCCAAATGGGAAGGCTTCACTTTTACTGTGTGTGTGTATGATGAGTGTAATTTCGAAGTGCTCGGTTAATTGCTTATTGATTCTGATACGTAAGTGTCCTCAGTTATTTAGCCATGAGGATATTGGCGTCAATATTTCTTTCCCAACGCTCAGAACAAACTTCGATGTCCACATTACAATTGAAGGACGTTGTAAGGAAGTACGGTGATAGCGAACTTACTCTGTTTACGGCTCACTGGTCTACGGTTGTCACTACTGTGCAGTACTAGTTTTGGCAATTCTAATTATTGCCACACATATGTGTAAAAAGATATCATCTCGATTTAACAATGTATTCTTTATTTTCAACCCCACAACAGAAACTAGGATATGGATTTTTCAGCTCTAGGTCTTGAATGAAATTAACAAATTGAACCTGCCAGACAAATTCAGTTTATTGTATAAAATTTCATACAAGATCCATAGCTGAAAAGCCATATCCTAGTTACGATTTGACATTGTAAAACAGAAGAACATGCCATTTCCGCATCAACGAAACATGTTATCTATTAAACATTTCACTTAGAATACTTTTTTCAACCATAATTCCCAAGACCAATCTTGAAGACAAGATTTTAGTTTTTAAAATTTCAATAATGAAAGAAAACTTTCTGGATGATAATTTAGTTTCACCTAAAAATTGGCAAGTGTTTGGAGGTTCGCGAGTTATACTTGAAAAAGACACCCAGACTTTTCATAATAACACCTCATTTGGAGCAGTACACGTAAGAGCAAACTGGTTGAGTCTTTTCGATGTTTGGATGCATTGTTTAGTGTTTTTTTAGAGATCAAGCGAAGTTAGACGGTCATGGACAGGAGTAGTACAATTCATCTTATAATATCGTACACGCATGAAAGCTGATTAATTGTAAATAGTATTTATTTAGTATAATGAGTTCGTTCGATGATAAATATACTGTTAGTGGAATTTTCTTTTTATTGTCGAAAGGGCTTCTCATAATTAGAATTAAACCTCAAAATTTAAAATTAGAAACTACGGAGAAAAAGTTTTAAATTCAGGCAACATTAAACTGAAAACAATATAATAATTATTAATGTTTTCGTAAAGTTATGTTATTAATCGTTATAAATCCTGCTTTTTAGAAACTGGCAAACTGGCTTTTCTATAAGTACTACAGGATATTTCTTTTGCGTAATTATTTCAATATTATCCCGACTCCTGTTGGGATGTGTAGAGAATGCAAGCGTTGAATATTGATCGAGCGCTATTTAATTCAGCATCACTACTTTACGGTCGTATAATCCGTTTGCGTTGTTTCCGCAGGGATGTTGCAGAAGTGACAGGCGACGCGCCAGTGCTCAAAATCGCTTATGAGGACCGATTAATATTTTATATTCTGTGTGCCTACCGGTCGGTGAAAATATCTGACTCGGAAACTCTGTGATTGGTCGGATTTTAGAGCTGAAGCTCGATTTTAGGGACGCTAAAGAGTTCATAATAGAAATTTCAGTTTTATTATAGAACAGATATTTTGGTCTTTTCAGTCAAGTGTCAAATTATTTTGTGTGTGTGTGTACGTTACTCAGTACAGCTTTGGGTTTTGTGTCTGTTCGTGTGTTTTCCAGCGATTGGAAATCGGTAATTTCACAATATTTGTGTTTGTTCCTTCATTTATGATTGAAATATTTAAGTTGTAGAATGAATAAAAGAGTTTCAAAGAATTCCGTATAAAATGTAATTGTTTTGAGATACTTTTTCCTTGCCTTACCATACACTGACTCTTAAGTGACGTATGGTTGAGTTCCTATAACTATTATGTTCCCTTCATGAGAATTCAGTCAATGAAAGCGGATTTTACTAGAAGTATTACCATTGTTCCATCGATCTTTTTAGTAGCTTCTCCTCATCTCTTTGGTCTGATTCACGGTTTTCCCTTTGTTCATTGGATCAGTAGCTATCTTTCTCTGGTCGTTCCTGGCAATTGATCGCTTCTTCCAGTTCGTTTGAACCATGACTACATTCAAACGACCATTCATGATCATGGCAGATAATACAAAATCCACGGCAGATAACAAACGTAACACCAGATCCCCATGGGTATATCTCACATCTTGGCGACGCGACTGTATTTGTCATGTGGTCAGTGTACTGTGCAAAAACGAGCTTGGAGTCAGTGCGTGCGGCGGCAGTTCGTCACCTGTCGCCTTTCATTTATCGCGGGCTGTCGGGATTTCCGGTAGTTGCCTCGTACTCAGAGCTCACGCCCCACAGCCATTTAATCTGGCGAGCCTGCATTTTCTTCTTCTTTAGCTTCGTACAGCACCCCACTTTAAATCCGAGGGTTGAGTTTCTGTCACTCAGAGTTTAAGTAATCCACAATAAGAACCATTACAGCACAGCACCGACATACGGCAATTTCTTGATCTGTATTACCTTGGATTAAAACTACTCTTGGATAAAAATTTCTTGTTTTTTATACAGCATTAATTCATAATTTTTGGAAGTTAGTTTTAATACATATATGTGAAGAAACCTTTCAATTGAGGTTTCCTTGATGTATCGCGAGACCTTCAACAAAAAAATTGTGATTTATATTACGTAATTCTTGGTATACTTCTTGGCGCTTCTTGTTTGTATTCGTCACTTAAAATGTGCTCTTGGCAACTTTTCAGGATAACAAAAAAAGTATCTTGAACCTAGTCACAATTCTATTTCATTGTTTTTATAGGTTAAATATTACTGGCTCCGTTATGTAGATTTAAAATTAATTTTACAGAATATAGAAGTAATTCAAAATCAATTCTTTTCGTTATCTTCCCCTTATCTCTTAATGTGTTTGTTTCAATTGTGTTGTTCTTTATTGGAACTATAGAGGGATTAGTATTTCTTTTTATGCGGTAACTGTTGTAAATTTTTGTCTACTTTTTCTAAATTAGAACATTTATTTCACGGCATTGTGCATTCGTCTCTGGTTTTTCTCCAAAAAGCTGTGTTTTTTTCACCTAAAGATATATAACGTTCCTCTTCGGTTGGTGACCGCAGTTCTTTCGCATCTCCCCCCTTGTGAAGAATTAGACGCAGCGAAGAGGGATGAAAGAATCTGGAAGATGTCAGAATGCGGAGAGTAAATATGAAGAAAGACTCCCTCTTCAAGAGATATTTTATTAAAACAAATAAGATTACGAGGAAGTCTGAAAAAATCATTCACATCGGAATACAAGTAATGCGACTCATGGACTTTTGAAGTATTCAATTTCATAAATTGAACTTCTCTAAATAGTACATTGATTTCGAAAAACTAGAATAGTTGTCCATCATCCTCATTCCTTCAAATACCATGACTGCCATTTATTTCTATTATTCATTCATAAACCAGCATATTTATACACAGCAATTGTGTGAGGCGAAGCGGAATAGCGGTGTCAGTTGAGAAGAAGGAGCACGGAGCAAATATTGCTAGGTGACTTTGATAGCATTTTATAGATACATAAATAGTTTTGATGGCTGGAATTGGAGTCACAGAAGTAAATATGAACATTTTGAACATTATTGTAAATTTTATTTGAATACAAATATATTTGTTAAGAAAATAGTTTTTCTTCAATTGCATAATTTTGTAATGTACTTTAGTAATTAAAATACCTTTTAAAAAGATGCTGCAGATTTTCTGTACTCTTTATAATTATACACTTTGAAACCAATGTCTGATGATTGGTAATGAAATAAATAAGTCCGCGCTCCATGGCAAGAGATTGCGATGACAGCTGTAGCAAGAGTCGATCTCAAGACGATCCGTGAGTAGAAAAGACCAGCAGCGATGTCGAATTTGAAATACGAATGTGATGGACGTAAGAGTCGTTTTCGTAAGTTCGTTGTCAATGAAGGTTTGCACGCGCGAAAATGCATGGAGGCGAGGGCGAAAGGGCGTAGGACTGGCGTGTTATCGACCGCACGATGCTGGCGTGGCAAGGGGAAAGGCCTGCTTCGCGAGACGAGGCAGCGCCCAAGGGCTGGCTGGTCGGATGCGCCGCGATGTCGGCATACCTGCGGAGCCCTTCGTATCGACCACGCGGGCGCGGCACGTTCATGCTCTTCGCAGATGCTATGAAGAAGGGCCTTCTTGGAAGGCGGATGCGCCCATCCTTCCTCGCTGAAGATCTTGAGGCAATGTTATTTTACGAAAGAAACGCTTACAAAATAATTTGTTTATTTTGTTTTTTCCTATTCGTTGAAGAAAATAATTGAAAGGAGGAATTGACCAAAATATCTCTTTCCAATGTGTAGGACAACGAACCTTTCTTTCATCAAGTTTGTTTTATTTTCAGCATATTTCCCTTCATGAAAGATGCAATTTTGAATGAATTAAAAGCGCAAAACATTTCTTTTTTTTTCTCATTGCATATTATTACGAGGCCCTTTTTCATTTTGACTAGACCATATAGTTGAAGTCTTTGAATTCCCGTTAGTGATATGGTTAAACATTAATTTCGATTATCAAATATCTTGCGTACTCGTGAGAAACGTTTTTTATCAAATCATAAATTATCAGGGGACATAAAGTATTTTTGTGTCATACGAGGTAATGTTATATATTTTTTTCTATTGCTGCATTCTGCTATTCATCTGCGCTTTTCCTCTGAATCAAAAATAATTTTGTTGAAAGAAGTCTCTCGTGGATGTTATATTTTTTTCACATAACATCTCTATGTCGTGGGTCAGAATCGATGTGACGAATTTCCATAGGAAGTGGGAGACGAATCCGTCTTCTCGTACCTATACTATTTTCTTCTTATACAACCTCTCAAAACTGCAGCAAGTGCCACTCCCGCCAGCTCGCACCGTCATTACCGCAATTTCCTTCTTCTGCGTTGCCCGTCTTTTCAGTTAGTTTAGTGCCTTTTACGCTGCCCCCTTTCCACCCCCTACTGCCTCACCCTGCTTTCCACTCAGTGCGCGGCGCACCCTATCCCTTCTACAACCCAGGGTCCGTTTACGACCACATAAAGTATCCGTGGGACGCCGCCGTACCCGCCTCTTTCGCTACTATCCTCCCGCAATTTTCTTGTATCAGATTCCGCAGAGGACTTACTCATCTCGTCACCATCTTCACCAACTTTGACGTGCAATAAGTCCGGCACCATCCGTTGTCACAGAGTCAAATAGTTTCATACTAATCAACTGTTCGGTTCATCGAAATTTATCTTTCTTAAAGACTTTCCTATTGCTCATGAATCATCGTGAACGATTTTTCGAAGATGAAATAAGGGGTTTTATTTTTATTTCGACCGAATTGTTGGTCAAGTGTGTGCAGAAAGGTAAAAGTGTCGTTTCAAGACTTATTTTTGTCTGTTGATTTCTTTTCTGGCAAAAAGTAATAATCACAATCCTTCGACATAACTGGACAACATATGTGATATCAGCATTGATGTGTCATCGGCACCCGAATTGGGCAGTATTCAGATAAATACCATTGGTATCTCTTTTACTTCCTCACTATTCCCATTTTAGTGGGAAATCGACGCTGGAAACTTCATTGTCTTGGTGGATTCCTCTAGATAAGGGAGTTGAGAACGTAACCATTTTTGTTATCATGGGCTCCTTCCCCTTTCGTCACCATCATTTTCACCGCTGATATTATTGTCATAACTTACATTGTAGAGCGACGTCTTGACATCCTCGTCCCGTTCACCAGACTCATATCTTATGCACCCGTGCCTTCCCTCCCTTGCATGGTGCGAAATGAGTGGAGCGCCCTTCACGTTCAATGCCCGGTCGTTGGCGCTCGTTTCAAGATTTGGGCCGTAAAGCACGCTGACTCACGCCTGAGGAGCGTAATTCCGCGAGGGGACGCGCACGACGACACGGGCGGGTGGTAGTGTTGTATCTGTCGTTAATACGAAGCATCAATCCCCTTCCCTTCTATTGCGCTCAACTCCCTTTAAAGATTCAAAGTCTGACAAATGGGGTCTACGTTGCAGTGTGCTCTCTAGTGCTCTGTGAGTGCAGTGTTGCTAAAACACGAGGAAGGATTCTGCGGGTAGTAATTTGTTGGGTGATGCGTTTCAAGCTATTGGAATAACTAAGAGAAGAAACAAGATGTAGGGTATACGAAATCGATGCTATATGTGGTAATCAAACGTTATTAATAATCTATGACATTATATTCGAAGAAAACTGACACATGTTTTAGCTTAATGAGGTTCCATGAAAATGAATGAATGGAAATTGGAAATCATCTTAGTGAAATTGTAGAATGAAATGAAGCAGATTATACTTTCCTATTGTCCAGAAATTTTTAGATATCTATTTTAAAAAAATTACAGAATAGCTTTTATGAACGCAAGCCAGATATTTACTCCCCACTCCGAACAAGGATCTTGATATTTTCAAAAAGGGAAGATTTTTCGATTAACATTTCTCCTTTCCTGTATTTACTATAGATAGAGTTCATTTGGTTCTTGTCTACTACGAGTAGTTCTTAAATGTTTTGTAAGCGCTGTTCATATAGTAATTAATGGTTTTAGTGTAAACACAAAGCACATTCTAGTGCACAACCATTGGTGAATGAGGCTTTAATTACGTCGAACATCAGCTAAATATTTTCTGTGTTCTGAATGTGATGATATAGATGTTCTACATGAAAAGGGCGAAATTTAGTTAATTGTCGCTTTTGTCGATGTTTTACAATTCATCAATGCAGTGCAGATCATCTCTTACTCTATTGTGAGTTGTGAAAGTTAGCTTAAAGTCGTGCAACTATCATCTTACGCGTTCATCATTGCTTATTGGAGAACAATTTACTAGAAGATCTAAAACAAATCTAATTTCTAAACATATCGTTAATCTGTTCATTTATATCGGAAATATAGGATTGAGATGTTGAAAATAAGCATACGAGGATAAAAAGTTTTAGAAATCAACTTATTCATGTTCAATTTGATACTTCGTTTGTTTTGTTATGAGCAATATTGGTATGTTGTACGTTTCTCATTATGTTTGCTTTTGCTCTCCCACTGTTTTCCTTCCTTCTTTCATGCTTTCTTTCTTTCGTGCTTTCTTTCCATCTTTCATTCTTTTCCTTTCTTTTCCTTCCTTCATCTGTCCACGATAAAAATTCGCCTACAACATTTCAACCTTGTTTTAAAAGCATTTCTTCTCTACTTATTTTGAAAAATTTAGAATAAGAAAAAATTATATTCGATGAACTTGACGGAGTATCTTTTCTCCTAACTTGGTAAACATTTATTTTTTTATTATCTGATATTTGAAGTATTATGTACGTGGATAATTCTAAAATATTCAGATCTATTTATGTAACTGTTGTGTTTAATGGAACCTTTATAATTCCATTGCAATAATATCAGTTTTCTTTTCTTCTTCCTGTCGGTTAATAATTTTTGCATCTTATTATCTCATATTAGTCTCAGTAGGCATCCCCTGAGAATTAGATACAATTGTTTTTCATGACTGGTTTCTTAGGAATTAACCATTTTCGATTTTAATATAAAAATCTCGTTTTCCTTGCTCGCCAAATTCGCCTCTTTCGTTTCAGTTCACCAGCGCCTCCGAGGACATTGGCCTTTCGCGAACACGCCTCTCTGCAGATTCTTATGTTTTACACGTGATCATTAATTTATTAGCGATTTTTTGCGACTATCCATTTCCTCAGTGGGCTGTTTATCAATTCATGATAATCGTCCTCGTAATAAATACTCAAATTGCCCGAGACCCGAGTGGCGTTGCGTTGCTTGTGAGCCTAAGGTCTTCTGCTTTCATATATCCGTGTATTAATGAGTGGCGGTGAGGGTATATTAAATTAAAAAAACTTGGATGAGTCTGATTTTAGAAGCCGTGAAAGAAAAGACGAACAGTTTTCAATTGTTCGTGGAGTTAATATGACAAAGTTGTGCGTTTGCTTAAGTGCACATTTAAGTGACAAATCGCATAATTTTACTTTTTCGCTGAAGGAAGAGAATTGTATTCTTCCACAAGTTTATAAATTTCCTAGTTTTATATCTCTCGACGTCCAATACTTTTGTATTATGACTTAATTTTTGTTCACAATATAATTTAAAAACTTCTTCTTCAGTTAACCAAATTTCACTTCCATTTATCTGATCAAATCTAAACATTCTATCAATTTTGAATGAGTAAAATTCATTTTAAGAAGCATTCATTCCAGCATTGAATTGTTATGAAAATATATTATAAATATAGTTTTTTATTTTGTTGCTGCATAATATACGAGGAAAAGTAACGTAAATAGTTTTAACTGAGAAATTGTTTGAATGTATGTGTAATAGTTTGTTGTTTAATAGTTTACCTTATAACAGACAAGTTAACTAATTGTTTAAAATGTGGTCAATAGTTGTCACTTGTCTGAAATAAAGATATGTGAAATCTAAAAACGCGTGCTAGAAGTTAGGTCCCGTTAATGAGAGATGTGACCACTGTGTGTACGGCCCTTATGAAGCCACAGCTACCACCGCCGTCTCATCTGCCACCGACGTCACCGCCGCCGTAGCGATTTACGACCTCCATTAATCTAAAGGAGGCGGCAGCGGCGGCGGCGGCGGCGGCGGCGGCGGCGGCGGCGGCGGCAGTGACGATGACGGACGCAGGCGGTGGTCGCATTGGGTGCGGGAGGGGAGAGAAGGGAAGCACAGGTATGATTGGCGGCAGCGGCGGTGGTGTGAGCAGCGTCGTATGGGAGGCAATAGGAATTGATGCTGGTGGCGAATGTGTTGAGGGAGAGAGGTGGAGACAAGTTGAGGAACGAGCGTGAGGGAAAGTAGCAACGAGATGACCGTTTGGGGACATCTGACTACAGCTCAGGTGAAGTTAATGGCGGAGATACTGGTGACGAGCGTATTTGTGGCAGATGAGAACGAGCGAGGCTGTAGCTAAGAAATTGGATCAGGAATGTAGAGGTAAGGAAACAGTTGCTTTTAATGTTATTTACAGAAAGTAACTTATATCTGAATATCATTTAGAGAATTATTTCTTGACCATAGTGAATAAAAATAGAAATAATAAGTTATAATTATTTACCAGAACAATTTTCAGGTAAACTGAAGAAGCTGAGACTACCACATATCGCAAATAATACGTATCTTCAAAATAATTTTCTTTTTTTCACCTCTCAAAATCATTTATATGAATGTGCTTCAATTTACGACGACTCAAATTTCATAAAATAGAACATATGTGTATAATTAAAAGACAGTACTTCGCACGCAGCTAAGTAGTGAAGGATTTTTATTCATCACAATATACCTTTAAAATGTAACTGATTCATCCATAAATTATTTGGATATAGATCTTGTCTCTTCAATTTTGAACAAATAATTGAAATTTGAACAATTTTAAACATAGAATTAGATTGAGAAGTTTTTAAAAATCTGATCTTCTAATAAAGCAAATCGGGATTTGTTTCTCCTGAAATTTCTGACGTACACAAAACAGAATGGCGATTTTGTTGAAAACCGATTGTTTTATAAAAATGTGCAACACATTAACAATTTTATGATACGTTGTTTCTGATTTTATGGTACGAGAAAAATGTAATACGGAATAACAATATTCAATGTGATTATTTCTGTATCTAAAATATCGTTGCATCATAATCTCGAGATCGAGCAATTTCAATCCTTTCACTTACGCTACAATGTAAGATAGAAAACTGACCTCCTACAAACCCAGATTGAATTATATGCAAATCTGTGGAAGCTGTATGATGGTAGCTTTAACAGTGATCGGATTGCGAATTTCGAATACAGTAAGCTTCCTGCTCCGTTGGAAGCAAGTGGAAGCATCCGACAGGCTGTCTCGTCCGCTACTCGATTCCCAGAGGACACACAGCCGGATTTCCCTCTTCGCTGCTCGCTCCATCATCGTAATCCCACATTTTCATTCTCCCTTCTCCTCCTCCACCTCACAATCTTCCCTCGTCCGATTCTCATTGCCAGAGGAGCGTGAGGCTTGTGGGACAAATAGGGGGAAGTTAATTTTAACTTTTTTTCATCCTTGTGGAAGTCCATAAGTTCCTTGGAAAGTGACTTATTGGTTCTCTCTTTTCAGGAGATTAATTTGATCTCTTCCGACTAACTCTTTCTTTCTGAGAATTGGAGATTTTTTCGTGTTGATACACTTTTTATGAAGTTGAATTGTTTCAAACTTGTGAAAAGTCAGGAAATATGCGTCCTAATACAAAGTTCCAGAGAAAAATCAATAATCCAGTCCTATAAAATTATTTAATTTTCACCTATTTCTAACTTTAAGAGTAATTACGTTGTCCGTGCTTGTGTTTGTTTCTAAATATAAAAATTTCCAACATATATTTCAAAAATGTAGAAAAACATTTACTATCGAATTATCTACACAAAAAGTTGTCAATAGCTTCCCATTCTTTGAAACATCTTTAATGCGTTTTTTACTAATATTTCTTTGTTTTGAAACCTGTATGTTATTGAATGTTTTGCCTGATCTTTTCTGGTACTAGAGTTCATCTGAGTCGTCATTTGAGGTAAATTCTTTGTAGAACGCAAATTTGAAGGCGGGATTTAGTACTTTTCAGTTACGCCTGACATTCCCCATCCCGTTGTAATATCTGGACGTTGTATTGATATTGGCTTGAGGCTCATCCCAAACAAGCATTGTGCTATCCGATGAATGTCGGACCTACTGGAAGTCGGCCACCCGTCAAAGGTACTTCTGATTGAGACCCCTTCTCAAGATATATCCCTTCCTCCGTAAAGAAGCTTGCAAGCGAGAAGATGGCGCAGTATTGTACGATGCAGAATTGAGTATTCCAAAGGTTGTCCAGGAATATACCCCAGAACTTCTGAAGTAATAATATAATCTAACGGAGTTGAAACTATTGTTACATAAACTAAGAAACGGTTATGCCATTTTTCTGGATGTTGAAAAAACTATAAGTTATGTTCGTTAATAATTCATTGGATTCTCTGCGAATGAGAATAAAATTTTAATTATTGTATCACGACCTATAGAGTTTCTCAATTGCATGTTTGTACCTTCCATGAATAACATTATTCCATGCTCGTTGTTTTGAGAAAAAGACTTTTTACAAGGTTGATAGACTGCATTCACCCTCAGGGCATTCCCTACCCTACAATCTCCCATCTTCTTCTCTTCCCACCCTTATCGTTTCTTGTGCATCCTCCTGGGAGCAAACAGATTAGCGAGAGGCATATAGAAAGAGATAAATCTGTCACAAGCATCGTCCCTGCGCTGCCTATCTCTCTGTCGATAGGCCCGTCGCTGCTCATTCATGTGCGCCCGTCAGTCGAAGACCTGCGTTCCCCTCTTCGCTGTTGTCTCAGCCACGCAACATGCGACCCCCATCTTTTCTCCCTTTCTTGCATTATTCGAATTCTGTTTTGTTTGCATTTCTCTCCGTTTATTCAATTGTTTTGAATGTGTTCCTACGTTTTGCCCGTCTTTCTTCGTGCAATGGGTTTCACTGTATCCAAAGGTGGAAGGAAGAGGGAGACTTTTCAAATTCCCTCTCTATATATGCTTTATAACTGGTCAAATGAGTGTCGTCATGGATGTGGATGTCGAATATGGATTAACTTTTTTCATATTTCATATTAAGAACTAAAAGTGGTTTTACTATTTGATAGACCATTCTTTATTAGGTAATAAAGCTTTCTGGGAACATGTATGTTTTCGGAACCTGGGATATTCACTCGTACTTAAGGAGTAAATACCTACATACTACCTACTCGGCTATTAACAAAATTACTAAGGAAGTCATGAAATTAAGTGTTTTGTAGGTATGTTGCATTAATTTATGTTTCATGAACTTTCAACAATATATTATATTACCCCATTGATTTTTTCTGGTTTATCTGAATAATTATCTGAGTTCTCGATATATTTTTTTAATGTCAGCAAAATTATTGGTCAGATCTTTTGAGGATGATATGCTAAAGAAGCATGGAGCGTTCCGTACTAGAAAATCCGTAGATAAGTCATATTATAAAAAAAATATATCGTGCTCAATTTGCATTACTTTTTTCGATTTACTTACTGAGCGATACATTGGAGAGTTTAATTTAATTAAAGATCTTAATGACTCTCTTTGATAGTATAGTGTTTGATTAGTACGGATGCGATGTAGGGAAGTGTCATGAGTGACTCAGAGGAAGTACAAACATCTACCTGTTATGTTGGTGGCAGCGTCGTATTCACTCACGAGAGGTTCGCGTTATTGACAGAATGAGTAATAGCCTTCAAGAAGACGGACCGATGAGAGGGTAGCTTTTTGCGGGGAAGAGTGGAAGAAATTATAGTATGAAAAAACATGGAATTAAAAAAATGAAGTAATGTATTTTCTTTTGTGTTTCCGTTTTTAGGGAACCATACGAAATATTTCGATATAAGATCTTTTATATCCCCGAAATAAATACACGGTGTACTTTATTTTGAAACTGGAAAGCAAACTTTACTTCTTGGGTAAATTTGGTACGGTGAACATCAGATAAGCTCTGAGCCGTTGTTGACTGTTCCTCTAATTATAGCATCTATCCTTTTTCCCACTTCACCATTATTTAGCTTAAATCATGTGGAAGTAGAATGGGAGAACTTAGATTTCTGAGTGAGTATGAAAGAAAAAAAAATACTCATGCAACGCATTGTCCCATATTGTAATATTAACCATTTATGAGTCAGGGATATAACAGAGAACCCTGAAATTTATGTTTTTAATGGGGAAATTGGTACTTTAAAAATGACTCATATAAATTGAAGTGGTTGGGTACACGAACTGTTTATCATATTCTAGATTCGTATATTACAAATTCGCTTGTTTGAACAAGCGACCCAGATAAATGAAAGGGATTTATTGCCAAGGTGCCATTTCAAAGAGAACAAAACCCCTGTAGAATGCAACCAACATTGCATGCGAACAATGAAGTATCCAACTTGCATTAGATTTTGGTTCTGGGTAGAGTACTTATTACATATGCTTGTAAAAATGATTGTGTTAATTGTAACAGATAAGTCTTTTTATAATAAAAATATGCTTAACTTTTACTTCAAACAAAATATTTGCAAAGCAAATTCGTCGAATGCGTACAATTTCATTTGTATTTAATAGGTTCTTCTGAACTCTCATTCACTCTGGGATACCATTTTGTCCAAATTTGTACGTAACGTGTGCATTCCCTTCATGAGGATAGTATATCCTCCCCTCTGCGGATCTCGTCATCCCCAGTGCTTCCCTCCCCTGAAGATACGTCGTCTATCAAGAACCGAACACCTGGCGGCCGCTCGTTGTCTTCACGCACTCCACTTTAGTTGTTCGTCTCCACTTCTCTTTACCTCGCCCCCTATAGTTCTCCCGTCGGTTGCGATTGCATTGGGGTGTTGGCACACACCTGGGTGCATGGACACTATTGTTTAAGAAACATATAACTTTATTTATTTTAAGACTAATGTATATAGGTATTAAAGACATTGATATTATTTACCCTATGACACCTAATACTTTGGGGTAACGAAGTGAGTAAGAAAATTGTTTGATTGTATCACTATACAAGGCAAAATAACTGGCGCAGTTTTGATCTCGAGAATCGTAATGACAAAAAGTATTTATGTTTGTTAAGTTTACTTCAGGCGTCTCATTTGAGGTTTCGTCGTAATTGAGATTTTGTAAATAGTAATGGAAATAAAATTTCCTTTTTTTATTGACACGAGTAATCATTATATTTGTGATTAGCTCAATGTTCTAGAGGAGGTGAGACAGTGCGAGAAGTCGTAACAAAATGTAAGAAGCCATGTAGGTAGTGAAAAAAATTGAGTCTCTCGTGGAATCGGTTTTCCTGTTTCAGACGTAACGCTGAACTGACGCTGGTATATTTGACGTTATAGTCGGTTCATTCTTGCTCTTTCAACAAATAAGATTATAGTAAATACGAATATAAAGATTGTAGTGAACAATCAGTAGCTTGTATCTGTATACATTAAAAGATAAATTCACAGGCGTTGGTTCTTGGTAAAGTAACAACGGAGGCTGGGAAAACAGTAGGTGCGACCTTTTCAATGTAGTTAAAGCAATTCATTCGTTGTTAACAAAGAGGTACCAATTGAACATTCTCTTGTCAGTACCGTGGGCTCCTTGGTGCATTGGTGGCACAGGTGGTGATGTTGAGAAGGACGTGGAACGGAGACGAGGGAGTCACACGGTGACGCATATGAATCATGAGCAACACACGTCGATGAGGGAGCGTCCGCTGGGGCTGCAGTTCACAACAAGGGGAGCCCAAGGGACGGAGTGTCACACCACTGAATAGTTAGTGCGAATGTCGCTGACGGCTTCGCACCTGTGACACTAGTTTGCTTTGTCAGTCTGCACTTACGTGTCGCAAAGTATTCTAGAATTTAAATCTAGAATTCTTATTTCCTGTCATTGAATCTGTTATATATACTCTCATTATTTTTCTTGTTTTTATCTCCTGTATGAGTGATTAATGTGACAATATTTTATTTTTTAATACTTTTTTTTTTATTTTTACAAATTTGGGAAACATGTCGTGCGTTCCTTTAAAATTAGGATTAAAAAATAGGAACCACAAAATCAAAAAATGAAATACATTTTGTTTCCCAACCATTAATTTTATATGACGTTCTCAAATAAGACGAGACACATTCAGAATGTATTTTCTGCAACCATGGTGTTACTGCTTATTATGAACTCTAGATCATATAATGTGATTTGTTCCTTGGAGGTTCTGTAGCACCGTCATGTGCGCGTCATTAAATCAATGTCAGGTAAACTAATATTGGTGACAAAGCAACGTTCCCCCATATATTTTGCCTTACGCATTCCCATTCCTCGTTTCAGTGTCGCAACATGTATTCTCCGTCGTTATATCTTCTCACTTCTCGTGTGACGCGTCCGTGCTTGTCACGCGGACTCAGCTCCGCTCGATTACTCGAATCGAACCCCTTGTTTCTCTCGCCCTCTCCTCTTTCCCCTTCTGTCACCCGTTGCGAGTACGCAGAGTGTGAAAGCACGTAAAATACTGCACCTGCGCTCCGAGCGAAGTGTTTTTCATGATTCGGCAGTTCGTTGTTTCGATTGGCAGATGCCAATGGGGATGGGTCTCGTTGCTTCATCGCCCCGAGTTACAAGGCTGCACTCGAATTCTTTATTCTCTCGTAAAAAGTTCTCTGGCACATACGCGAGGTCTTTCTTATGTTGCACGACGCGACACCTATTCAGTATTGTATTCTACAATATACAATATATTGATACATACAAAGCCTTCGGCCATATTATTGTTGTTTAATAATAGATTTCAAAACTATTATGAGTAACGTATCTTCCTTACAGGTCACACTGTTTTCTTGTTTTTTTACCTCGGAGTGAATTCTAAAATATGCGTTATTATATCTTTATTTTTGATTACTTTAAATAAAAACGCCAACATTCGTACGAATGATCGTAAAGGTCATTAACTCCTCGTGTTACGTGTGTAGACACGAGCAATCTATTGGTATAATGAACATTTTTTCGAGAAAACAATTTACATCTCTCCTACCGTTTCGAAGGTTGTAAACATAACATCTTATTTCACCCGTATACTGCTTGACGCCTGTGTGTTGTCGGGATGTTTTTGTGACGGTAAAATAAAACCTTTATGGGATGCATTTACAACACATCGTATTGCGACAACTCTTAAAACAAAGAAGCTGAGCTTTCAGGACTGAACATGTTAGGAAGCTTTCATATCCTTGACAAACTAAATAAGGGGACCTAGGAAATGAAACGGGTATAAAAGTGTCCTTTTTATAGTTCCAACCTTTTATGAAGATTTTTTTTTTCATTTGCGTCTGAAGTCATCTGTCTACAAAAGGAGAGTGGAAGTTTTCGTGAAGTAAAGTTGTTATATTTTGTGTATGGGTAGCGTACATAAAGTAGATGAATTCTGTCATGAGAATGAAGAATGTTATTTTACGTACTCCACCAGTGTTCAGAATAAATTATCACAAAAACAATGAGACTTTGGAAGCATATTCTGGGTTGTGTAGTTGAACTAAAAATACCTTTATGGCACTTAGTTTAATAAGCGAGCGCAGCAGTCGTCATTTGCATAAAAGGCCTTCCGAACCCTGCGACGACTGTAGCCTGCTGCACGTTTCTCTCAACGCCAACGTTATTCATAGCGCCTCCATCACCGCTACTACTGCATTATCCCACTCCAATGTATCTTCTAATATTCACACTCCTCTAATGCATCAACCGTCTACCGCCCACCATTCTTGAATACTAATATCACCACCCACCTTGCGAATGTGGCCCAGGATGCCTGACTTCAGCTGTTTTCTTCGAACGTCATAACTCACCTTCTTTCTCCATTACTTTTCATTGATGTATCACTGAATTCAACTGTTTCTACCCACGATCCACCAATTTTTCTCCTCATTGTGATCACTATCACTCCCTCCTCTCCAGCTTTATCACGTTCTCCATCATCTCATCGCTTTCCTCCACTCTTCACACTTCCTCTCCCACCCCATGCCCATTCGCAGCATTTCCGCCGCAACCGTTGCTCTAATGGGAGTTATCGGCGCCGCGGAGCGTGAAGCGGCCGGCGACGGCGGTGACCACGGCCGCGGTCCCTTGCGTGCTCACAGAGTGAGACGTCCGCGCCGCCGCCGCCACCGCCGCCGCCGCCTTGACGGCCCCACACCGCTCTCGTATTTCTCTGAGCTGCCCTCTCGCGCCTTGTGTGTTCCGTCGTGTTGTTGTACGACGGCTCCTCGCCCAGTGCTGGCTGCTCTTGCACCGGCGTTTTGTTGTTCTCATTGCCTCGTCTCCCCTCGCGCGGCAGCCTCGATCTGGCTAATTATTTTTCTCGTCGTGGTTTTATTTTTATGAGGTATTAGTTTTTCCCTGTAACCCATTCTGTTGTTTTGTTCCTTCATTAACGTTCTGTTTCCAATTACAAGAATTACGTGGGTCGATATTCGTGTTGCTTGGGTTATTTTGTAAATGGAGGTTGTACTTGACTTAATACGCCGCTTAAAAGGCATTACTTCTAACGCTTCTTTCTTTTTGTCCGTTTTTTTCTTTATTAAAAAAATTGGCAAGTAACTTTGTCTTTACAAGATCAAATTGTTCGTGAATACGATCTGATACTCTGAGAGGAAACATACAGAGAACTAGATGCGTAATAGATCCAGAGAGTAGAGCAAAAGATTGGTCAAACTACTACAAAATAGTGCCTGACATTAAAGTTAAAGTAAAGTTTTGTTTTAAAACTATTTTTGTCACCGAATATCATAGAAATGTGATGAAAATTGTGTTTTTTTCGTATTCTTCGACGAGAGAAATATGCCATCTCAGTAATGTAAATGTATGATTAATTCTATTGAGACCTCTCATATAGAATCATGGGCTTTCACAGGATTGGAATGTTTTATTCAACAACAGGTTACAAGAGATGTGTGGTTACATGAGTTTATTGTCCTCCACATTGTCATTCGCAGTTTGTAACTCCTTTCTTGACAATAATTTTATTTATTTATTTATAGCTTTGCGTCAAAGGCGTCAACGTATATACAGAGACTCCTGGCGCAATATAGAAGGATTAAGTCTTATTTGGCACAGTCCATAGATTCGAAGCCACAGGGAGAGAAATCTATGATGTCTTGTCTCAAATGAAAACTAAATGAAATTGTAATGAAAGCTCTTTTCGCTATTTTAAAGTATCATTTTTCCACATGAAATATTGTTAAATCATGTAAATTAATTAAGAACGTGGAATTATTAATTGAACAAATTTAAATTATCTGAACTAAATTTACCTCAACTAATTCTTTGGCAAGAGATCTGCAGTCCTCTCCCCCTAAAACATTTCTGTCTATTGGTCTGTACCGTGACATTACTTTGTTAAAATCCGCATTAAATTCTTTAATTCCGGTGTTCCTTTTCATTTATTATAGGTTTGTAGATGGGAATGTTCTCTCGTTGGAACTTTTCGTGAATGCTGGATACCCGTGTATCATTATGAGATTCCCCTATTCCTATTCTTTGGTATCCGTGTGAAGGCTGAGTCTTCGCGAGGGACAAGAGCGCAGACGTTCCTCAGTTTCGTTCCGGTTGCCGATGGCGGTGCTGGTGGTGGTGGCGGCGGGGACGACGATGCCGACGACCACTGCCCTTCCCTTCTTTCCCTCCACGTTGCGTCCCGCGCCGTGGGTGGCAGCCGGGCGGCGCAAACAAAGGCTGAGCCGCCTCCGCCGCTCATCCCGCTAGCAGTGTGCGCACACAGCAGATATGGCGCCGTGGTGGCATGCTTTATTGTCTCCTTATTTTGTTTCGTTTCGAGGAGTGGTCTGAGTTCCAAGGGAGGGGAATTAATAATTTTTCGCGTCAACCATATTGTCAGATTTCGCTCAAGATATTCGAGGGATTGTTTGTTTTCAATTTGTGTGTGACAGCTACGACGTGGTAGTTAAATTATATCTTTGCACTGAACAAAATATTGTTCTGTTTGAATTTAAAGTGTATGGATATTGATGTTTATTTATTTTAGGATATATCGATGAAAATATTGAAATAAGTCTGTTATACGTGGTGAAGTGTCAAAGTGCGCTAGAATAATATTCTTAAATTTGAGAAAATATGATACCAATAATTTGGAAAATATTGTCCAGAAATTATAGTAAATTTCTTAAATCCAAAATATTCTGTTCCCTCCTCTGTTATTTTCTCTTATCCTTATTATATACGATTCATTCTTTCCCCTTAACATTAAAAGCTATGTCGTAAGCGTTAGCGACTTGCTTAGGGACATTGAAACACGTATTAATGCTCCATATGTAATAATGAAGTGCTGGGCGGGTTTATATTCGTCAAAAAGGAATAGGAGCAAGAATATCCAGTCACACAATGAAGCGTTTTGACAGCTGAGTGTCCGACAGACCTCACTCATACTTCAGAGATGAAAGGAGATTCCCAATGGATGAGGTGTGAAACTTCGTGAATAAATTATTCCAAGATCAATAATTAAAGACTTACGACCTTATAATGTACGAATGATATATATTTAGGTCGCAAGTCTTGAATTATTTATTTTGATTGTATAAAGGACGTTAATTGTAGTAGAAATTATGCCAAGGTTGTGCATCGTAACTTCCATTGCGATGACGTTTCACTCCAAATTTCATGTTGTTTTTTTTTTCAAAAAGGTATACCTTTATAAAGAGTAAGTATTCATGGATGATTTTTAAAGTATTATATTTGTCCGAATTATGGGATTAAACTTATAAAGTAAAGTTGCTTATTATTCTGGATTGGAAGAGAGAAGGAAAGACTTTGTCAAATGTTAACATAGAAACTACAATATTTTTGGAAGGTTTAAATGAAATGCTTTGATCACAATATAATTAATTAAGCAACCAAATCATTTCACTATTTAAGAATTTATTTACTCTTTTTTTCAGAAATTTTGTATTTACTCTCAAATGAGTTTTAAGTCTTCGAGAAATATTGAATGTCTTTGGATTCAAACTTTTTCCGTGTTATTTTTTATACTTTGTAATATATCTCGCCCTTTTCTGTGTATTCTCGAATAGGCCAACTAAGGACCAAGATCACGAGTGTTGGTAAGGTTCAGTTCTGTGTGAACTTATTTACTAGACACATCGTGAATTTTTTGGGGAACAGCGCCTAGATAGAATCTAGATAACTGTATCCGAGTATTACAATTGAGGTTGTTAGCCGCAGAGGGTGAACTTTTCACACGCCACAGCCATATGAACAGAAACATAGAAATGGACTGCTACAAATTATTCTTGCCCCCACCGGGAATTGAATCCGGGATTACTTAGTGACGAGCGAGCACGCTGACACCGTAGCCCTTTTCTATATTGTTTGATAATATTACTTTTCAATGTTAAACATAGTGTTGTAAGTAACGATTGACATCTGAGAATGAGAAAACAGCATTCCTTCAAGTTAGTAACTTTGGAACGGAGCCTTTCAACATATATTTCATGTTATGATTAATCTCACCACATGTTACATCGTGTTCAATTGTAGATTGGAAGATATGCTTGATTGGAACTGTATATACGGAATAATAAAAAAATATGATTAAAGGATTTTTTCTTCGTGATCCTAGGGATAAGATACATCACACTAATTTGAATTCGAGCTAATTTTGCTATGCTTTTTTAAGGTTGAAGAGGAGATGAATGGTTTCTGCGCGACGAAAGAGGAGTTCGATGTGCAGGTCGTTGAAACTGCTTCAGTGTCTGTTGTGCTTTGACTGAGTGTGAGCCTTTCCGTCTCGGTGGTGGTAACAGACAGCGCTCCGCCCTGTCATCGGTCGAAGACTCTTTTCATGACTCACACAGGCTCTGCGGTTCCGCTCAGTGGAATTGTTCGGGGCGCCACATCGGTCCCACCGACCGTCCGACCTTCCACCGCCTGCACTTTTGCACAGTTCCACCCCATTTGGCTGATCACTCCAGCTATCCTTCCCTGTCCCCATCCCATAGCTCTCTCACTCCACGGTGGATGGGAAACGGGCCAATTCAGGACTTCCTACGTTTCCTGAAAGAGGCGCCTCATTGTGAGTCTCTTTGTGGGATTCCCTTTTCCTCGTGCAACTTCGTGTCGTGTGCTATGTTGCGGTTAGTGGGAAATAATTGGTTCGGTCTCTGTATTCCAGAAAGATCAATCATTTGATCCTGTGGTGACTAATTTTGTGCGAGTTGATATATGAAATATATTTCTTTATCTTCAATAACATACCAAGAATATGTTTAAATAAAACAGCTATTTAAACGAATATCCAATAAGACCATGCATAGACAAAATTGTATTGTTTAAATGTTAATACTTTTGTAAAATAATGAGAAAAGCGTCTATCACAATTATCATCTTGAAGGAAATCTCAATCATGATTTCTAATAATAAATTATTATTACTTTTATTCTATGCTGGGGTATAAACAAGGAAAATAAATAATTGAAATATTATTGTTCCCTTATTATTTTAGTAGCCGAATGCGAAAGGAATAACTTTTTCTTCCAGCTTAAATTGAAAGTTAATGACCTATAAACACTCAGCAACACAATTAACCCATTGGTTGATGCGAGGTGCGTCCAAGCGTGTGTGATACAACACCTCGTACGCGCCAGGTACCAAACGCGGGGGTGTGGTCACAGGGTTTCGTGACGCGGCTAACTGGATTAGCGCTAACGAACTTAAGCAACTGTGTCCCCTTCGAGGTTAACTGCCACCGATATGCCTTCAAATAGCCTCCCTGCTCTCTCTACATCCCACGATCCTCTGGGTCTGGCCTCATTCTCTTTCAACTAGCATACAAAGGGAAATGTTATACTTAATGAGTTGTTCATTACAAGAAAGTTTCAAACAAAGAGTTAAGTTTTCTGAAACAAGTATTCTTGTTCAGGGTTTCAAAAAATTACAAGAGTTAGGAAGTCTCAATATTTATAAATCTTCTCGCTTTTCAAACTTTCGAAACAAGAATTAACAATAATTGTTGAATGGAGGAATGAGTTATTTTTTCCAAAAAAAACGGTACGGGCAGTGATAGTGTAGTGCTTCTAACATGCTGCTAAATGAGAGAGTTGGATTCATTGCTGGAACGAATTAGTCCAAGTTTCCTTTGAGATTTTTCGGTGGTAAACTACAGACAATTATCTATTCAGTGTCTTGAGATCTTGGTAATCCCTGGAAGTTGATGCATTGGTGCAATATCATCACACAATACCGAAACCCAGACAATCCAACTTTTCTTTCCTAATAACCTTACCTCCCAAATGCGGAAATGTGGGAGAGCAGACATCATAGCCTGAGTCAACACATATTAATAAATAATAAATAAATAAACTTTATTCTCAAAAATGCAGTTGCAAACTGCGTAAGACCACGTGGGGGGTAATAAACTAAGTTACTCTCCGGAAACAAGAATACTGAGAAGATAATGAGATGTGCATGTGAGGCTGATTTTCTAAACAATAAATTGGAGTAACCTTCCCTCAACTTTTTCGATTACCGAGAGACGGCAGAATTAATCAAGGACAGAATCACATCTATGGCAACGGCCTGCATCATCAGAAATACTATGACAATATCTAAAAAAATAAACAAAATCAGTTTTCCAATGAATTTCAATTTTATGTCATTGCTCATCCTTTTGAAGGTTATATTATTTTAAATTGTTACTCCACCAATTATCTATTTTTCGAATAATTGACGTTAATGAATTTTTTGTTTTAAATCATTTCCCCCTTTATTTGATATTCCACAAGAAATCCATCTTCTCCAGAGACCGTCTTGAATAATGATTTAAGAGTTATTTCCTACGAAGAAATAATGTCTATTTATGTAGTGCAAAACAGCTAATGAGTCAGGTAAAACAAATCTTGTTCCATTTTTCGACCTCAAATTTGATATGTCTTTTTTATAATTTCGCGTATAGGTCTTGAATTATACTTAATTATTACTTGCAAACGTTTCGACATCTATCGTGTCTTCATCATTTAATATAGTGTCTTCATCATATAATGCTATATATTTAACAAACAAACAAAGAAACATTTACACTTAATATACACATCCGTCTATATACAATCTAATTCTAACAATCATCTATTCATACCTTATAATACTCCATACATTAGTTGCCCAGATGTAGTTGGCTGAGTATGTTTAAATATTAGTGGTGATGAGTGGCTGGTGTGATGGTAATCTAGTGTTTCGGTGTAAAATGTATGGAGTATTGTAAGGTATGTATAGATGATTGTTAGAATTAGATTGTATATAGACGGATGTGTATATTAAGTATAAATGTTTCTTTGTTTGTTTGTTTGTTAAATATATAGCCCTGATGAAGACACGATAGGTGTCGAAACGTTGGCAAGTAATAATTAAGTATAATTCAAGACCTATACGCGAAATTATAAAAAAGACATGACAAACTAAAGTTCTCCTGTATTTAACTCTTGATGGGTTCGTGACTAGTACACGCCTCAGTCATCCAAGCAGAACTCTGTGCGCTTTGTAAACTCCCTCATCAGGGAATAATTTCACAGCGCTCGCTGTTGTGTACTAACTTTGTTGCGGTCGCAAATACCTAAGAATGATACACACGACGTCGTATGCGCGAGCAACTAAGTCTTCCACAGAAACGCTAAGCGAGTGTCCATATCGTGTTTTACCAGCTGGATGTATGTATTGGTGTTTTACGTTGTTTTCATTATGAGTCTTCTCTGCATTGTAGCCACACAGTATACACCTGGTAGATAAATGTAGATAAGTATTAAAAATGAACAGGTATGTAATCGAATAAGTGCTCATTTATTTATTTCAGTGTACTACTGACGATGCCTGTAATGCGACCAAAAGAGCTTCCTAATATTAATAATCGATATTAATTCAACATGTAACTTGTATTATTTGGACAAACAGTTCATCACACTATTAACTGTATGTTTTAATTATATAAGAAACAAAAACATATACAAATTGCCAATGATTTTGAACTTCTCATACCACTTTGTTGAGAACAGAACCTCGAAGCTAAAGTTTAAATATTATTTCATTTCTAGCTTTCTACCAAAATTGTAATATTTTTCCAAAGATAGTTGTTTTAAAATATGACTTTATGATAAACCATCTATAAAATTATTGATTTATTTTTGAAACTATATTCAATAATTTATAGTCCGTTTCATGAAACGTATTGTCCCTACGGTATGTGAGTAAACAATTAAAAATACCTTAAATGTATATAATTCTAATTCCATTTTTCGAAAAAGAAAGGCAAAGTATTGAGAATAACATTATTTAGTTAATCCTACTGATGAAGTGTTTCGAGTAATGTTTTCAGCTTTGGATATATAACATGCTCCAGAAAGCATCTGCCATTCATAGATGTTACGTTCTGATCGATGAGGGGTTATCCCCATTTCAAAATGTATGACTCCAATGCACTCAATGTTTCAAATGTCTCCCCATATTTCCCGGAAAATCTCTCGTCTCCGCACTGCGTTCTCCGCCGCGTAGCTCCCGCGTTATCTGGTAGCGCTTTCCGATCGTCCTCTGTCCCTCGCAGCAGCAGCAACGGCAGCAGTCGGAGACGGTCACTGCACACGCCATGCATCACGCGTCGTCGTGATGTATCTCCGCGGAAGCATACGTGCCATCTATGGCCCTGACTCCACGCACGCACCCTGCACCCGCCGCTGGCTGGGAACTCCAGGAGCCTGATTTACATTCTGTTGGGAACCGGTTCTTTGGTGGGAAGAGATGCGCAGAAAGTGATTACACGCCAGAGCTGTACTTTTATATTTCTTGGGTCTTCACGCTTCTCTGTATTATTTTAAGTGGGCCCAGGGTAGAATTATGTGTCTTTTTCATTTTCTCCCTTCTCCACGAGTCTTGGGACTGAGTCGAACGAATTAGCTATGGTTAATTGGAGAGGATAATAAAATATTGGGGAACTAAGTAAGGAATTCACATGAAACTTCCACAGCGATGTCTGAGTTCATGGTCTTTCTTCCTTAGAACCTTTTGTCAAAAAATAGTTTACTCTCTTTTTAAGAAATATATCCTAATTTACATATTCAAGCGATATTCATACAGGTGTTGGATATAAGGTGAACTTTTTTTATTTTTAAAGAACAATTTATTTAAAAAATTGCTATTAATTTTCTCTTAATATTTGGATTCATCCAAAAACTATCATTTGATTTCTTTTTGCTCCATCTTCTCTTTCGAGTGCAAAGAAAAAAATGTGAAAATTAAAAACTTCGTACTTAAGGGTGAGTTAGTTCATGAAATACGTATTAATATTGGGAAATATGGTTTAAGACTTTTCTTTGCTTTACTTCAAATAATTTTTGAAACAATTGAAACCTTGATTTTCTTTCATTGTCTCATCATTTTGAATACGTATAGCATTCTTGTGCGTACTGTACGCATTATGTCCTATAACCCTTCTCATCGGCCCTTAACGAAATAAGTAAACGTTTTCTCATGCTATCTCCTTCTCCAACTATTCTATTCTTTGTGGTGTCTGTCTCCCTGCCGCGTGGAGTCAAAAGGAAACACTGATAAGAGAGTCAGTGATTAATTCACTTTGCTGTCTCGGTCTAGATAATCTTACTCTAACAAGGCGCCGACGCCCACTCTGAATTCTCTTCGGATCGGTCTTAAACCACCCTCTGACATCACTGCTATCACCACAGAGGAGGTGGGGTGTTCCAGACTTACGAAGAAGGAAGACAAGGATTTTTTTGATGGACCAGAAAATGCACTATTCTCATGAGATATGAGATTTAGAATATGTATATCGATGTATGAATTTAGTTTCAATGTGGTAACTGATGAATAATGGTATTATTATGATTATTCACAAAATATCTGCTAGGCAAATTAATTATCATTTTCGAGTATTTTATGATATCTTAAAATCAACATGGATTACATTTTGAAAGGATGGTCACTTTTGTAATTTTTATTCGTGAGTCCGGGCATTCCAATTCTTTATTGTGAGACAGATGTAACTACGATTCTTAAAAGGAAAGTTTAGTAGCAAGAAATAAAGTTAGAAGTAAAAATAAAATCTTCAGATCGGAGGTGACAAAATCATTAACACGGACAAACAAATACCTGGTTTAGTTATTAATGAAAGCGCTTCAAGCTCACTAAAATGTGAGCGTTGATCTTAAATTATCAGTTGACTGAGTTGTGGTAAAAAGCGATATATCTCCGCTGGGTCTGTGTCCCTGTGAACTTATCTGTGTTGCTGAAGCTTGCCCTTCCCTCTGTCCTCCGCCGCCTGCCGGCGCGGCTTGCTCCGTCTTCTCTTGTAGATGAAAGACGCCGCCCGTGCCTTGTGTTGACACAGTGAAGGCTGTGCCGAGCGAGCTACGCGGGCGGTGAAGGCGGTGCGGTGCTTTCCTGATCTCCAAAGCATTCACCTGGCGCTTGTCTTCTTTTTTGCATCCAGATTATGAGTTTGAGAAAACACTAGCTATCTATTTATGCCATTCATGAGACACAGAATGACGAGGAATTTGTTTAATCATTCGTATAATATTTTGTCCCATCTATTGACGACTATAGGAGATGTTAAGGTAGGTACAATTCACTGTTTTTCACTAATTCACGAATATTAGCAATTCATTAACTTTCTCTACAAAAAAAATGTAAAGCCAAAAGGTTTTCGTAAGGATTTTTTCTGATACATTTATGTAAATTTATATTTAATACTGCTGTGTAGTATGAATAAACACACACACACACACATATATATCTGTCTCTTATACACATCTAGATGTGTATAAGAGACAGCACCGTAACCNTATATATATATATATATATAATGTGTGTGTGTTCCTAATACTTGCAAGAGTTACTGAACCCTTAATAGGCGTCGCGTAAAATGTAATAGTTCTTTTAACAGTTTATTTTGAGAGGTTCAAGTGCTGTATTGTATTTTTAAATAATCGTGACTGTTTTCAAAACAGGCATGTAGTGACTCATAATATTTATTCAATTTACTTCCTAAAATTAAAATAAAGTAAAAAAAACATCGCATTTGCCCATTGAGAATTCAACATGACAATCACTTCGTCTATGTCGCAAAAAGTTGGATGGAAACGTGTATATTCTCCAGTGTATATTCCCTCGTACCTCCGCTTTCTTTGTTTACACATAACTTTTGCGTAGTATTTCTTTCAACAAACATTGGCTACGCAAACTTCTGCATTTCCGAGACTTTTCAATTTGACTTCTTGCTTTAAGATGTTAAAAAAATGATTTGGAATTTTCATATCCGACGATTTATCTCTTTTACTGAGAAATTGAATGAAAAGAATGGCATTTGATGTATTATTGAAATCACTTGTAAAGTCACTTTAATTTTAGGTTTGTTTCAAATTGAACTATTTTAATGCTGTACCCATATTTTCCAATTCATTGTTCCTATGAAAATACTGTATTGAAAACAAACCATTCCACTAATATAAAATCTCCACCAAGTAATATAAAAACAATGCAATAAGTTCTTGATCTGTAACATCACACGTTTTCTGTAACCTCGTATCTCGTTTTCAAATAAAAAGCGCAATGGAAAACAACTCTTTGTATATGCACAAACAAATAATTACATTAAAAAATCTCTGTTTGCACAAGTTACCTCGTAAAAGTGAAAATTATATTTCCCAAATCGAATTCCCTAAAGTAGGAACGTTAAATTGAGTTCACGTGACGTAGGAAGCAACATGTTTTGTTTTGGCTCTGTAGTTTTTTTGTGACATAACTCCAAGGAATTTGCAGAACTAATAACGAATTAATGCAAACCGGTGAAGGAATAATTAAGCATAACATTGAAAAATTTTTGGCTAATACGAAGAAAGAACCGCACTGAAAAGTCTGACTGAGGAAAGGAATTTTGTGAAATAACTGGAGGACAGATAGAAAAATATATAGAAACCGAAAAAACAAAAATAAAAAATGCAAAGAGAAACTCTTCGAAATTGGAACAAGGGAAAAATTTTAGTACATGCATACACTGGATTTCATGACTAAATTGTAATTATGAAATTACAGACGAAAAATAAATCTTGAGAGAAGAAAAGATAGATTTTATTTCACGTGGACGCCAGACAAAAAGAGGGCTGAGGCGGACTACTTTGGGAGGACCATGTCATGCTTATCGTGCTCGTGCCTTAGGGCTCGTGTGCTTACAGAATAGGGGGTGGCTGGGAGATTCGAATCTATTTGCTAAGTACGTGCGCGTCTCTTCGAGATAAGGCTCATTCCAGTGTCTACGCAGCGCTTCTGATGTCACATTCGCTAGAGACGCGCAGAATGTCGAGATAGTCATTTCTCTTTTGGCCGTACCTTCTGACGTGTAATCAAGTCTGGCATTAACACGAGCATCTCATTAACACCTTCATGCTACATGATCTATCGTTAAAATACTTGCTTTCTTTACGTTGCAGAATGGAATTTTTAGTAAGAAACTATTTTCATTTTATTGACGAAAGAAAGAACGATAGTCTAATTCAATTTAAAATATGGGTCCATATTCTTCTGTACGCGCACTTGTAGGGGAACTTCTTAGCGTTTCTTTGAGGATTAAATTTTCAAAAATAGACCTGAAATTATCACCCTGTAGTTTTAATTTATTTATGACGATCACAGTAGGGACTAATAATAGTATTATATCTGCCTAATGATATAGCGTATGATAAAAGTTCGATATTCGCCGATAGCATCACCATGTCGTATATGTTACTGTGAGAATAATTCTTTCACTTTGTCATGTAATGTCGATTTTAAATTCTTATTTTACGTGCATAACTGACTTTCATTAATAATTTTAGTTCTTCAAATACAACAAATATTAATTACTTTTAGGAAATATCGGAATATCTTGCTTTGTTGTATACACAGTACTTTGTCAATCGTTAGAAAAGTTCAAATATACTATGATTACTCAATTGTGAATTATTTGGAACTTTGAATCAACTGTATCGTATTATTTATTACTTAGTGATATAAATACGAATCGTGAAAAAAAAAACATGTGCGATAACTTTTTTTACAGTGGAGATGCAAACGCTCGCATATCTCACACCCACATCTCATTTCGCGACTCCCACAACGGAAGAAGTCTTCGGAAGGGGGCGTGCCGTGGACCGTCGATGCTGAGGCGACGTGGCAACAGGGCGGGCGTCGCCGACGCACCCTAGGGTCTCGCATACAACCCACTGCCATAAATTCGCCGCCCCTCGCTCGCTCTCTCGCACGCGGGATCCCCGCGCGCGCGAGCTAGCACGCCGCCGCCTCCATCACCCTTCCTTCTTCTCCTCCTCCTCCTCCTCCTCCTCCTCCTCCTCCTCCTCCTCCTCCTCCTCCTTCT
>NNCF01126858.1:243905-271115 GCA_002313205.1 Laupala kohalensis | reverse complement strand
TCCTCCTCCTCCTTCTCCACCAAAGGCTTTGTGTTGGCCATCGATCGATCGCTGGCACGTCCTCTTCCTCCTCCGTCTTCGCTGTTAGTGCCTTTCTCCGCCGCACGCTCTTGTCACCACGCTTTGTGTACACTTCGCTTTTCACCTGTCGCTCTTGCTATTGGAACGGCACTCATCGATACGGTGATCTGATTCGATATTGAAAAGATCAAGTTATGTAGAATGTTTGTATTGAAAAAATGGTTCAAAAGGTTAGATTCAAAGTTTTGGAGCAAACTTTTCGAAAGTACATGTTAGTGTTCGTTGGGTCTAGGAAATTGAAAGGAATAAACTGGAAAGTGGAACTCTGGTCAAACGTGTTATTAATTTTTTCTGACTTGAATCAATAAGGTCTGTGTACTAAATCGGAAATGGGTGATTCAAAAAGTTTTACAAGATTTTACGACCCTTTCTTGTCCACCCCCTAAAAGATAAATCACTAATGTATGGAACCCAATTTAATATCGATATCTTTACTAATTGTTTTGACGAAGTGTTTAAAAGTAACGTCAATGATTCACCTTCATATAAAGATAAAAAAAATCAACTTCAAGAGAATAATGTAAATGAAATGTGTTATGTAAAATTTCTACCGATAAAGAATTTTGAGATAAATATTTAAACTTTGTGGTGAAACCATAATGAATTGGAAACTTACTTAATTTAAGACCCATTTGATCTTTTACCAAAGGATAATATTAATCAGAAGGTAATGTTCCATACATTGACGTAGCCACTGCGTATGTGTACAAAGTAACCAACTGGTATCAGCGCTCGCCGCAACGCCACCGTCTGGGTTCGCGAGAGAGCCATGCGAGGGCGCCTGAGAGCAGCAAACGGGTGTGGAAACAATAAACGAGCTAATAACCTAATGGAAGGGTGTGGGAGCGACGCGAGTAAGCGAGTGCGTACTTAACGGCGAAGTGCGTTAGCACGGCGGTGCTCGTATGATAATGCCCTCTCGTGCCTCCAGTTCTGGAACGAAAAGGTCTGAATTGGAAAGGCGTTTTTGGTCTTGGACGAAATAACTCATCAAAAAGAAGTATTTTTACAATTTCATAGCTTTCTATGATTGGATACTCGTGATGAGGATTATTGATTTAAACGTTTCCTTTTTTATTAAAGTATATTTGTATATTTTTTGTATTTACTGTAATTTGACGATCAATAATGAAATTCTGTCAAGTCTTAGATCATCTCTTTTATTTCATAGCAATGAATGTCGTTTGCGAGTTAAAGTATGAAGCAAGTTTAGTGTCGGACGTTTCTGTAACTGTTGATACTCTTTTCTATTATAAAAATGTTAGATAATCCATAGTTCAAGGATCACACGTCTGTCTCATAACTGGATGAACATGCAATTGACGAAATCAATCATGCCCTCGAAATAAAAATAGTATTGTGCCCTCATAGTCACTACTGAGTGATAAAGGCATTCTGCTGCAAGTGATAAAGGGCGGTAAGGTTGTGGATGCGATTCCTTTGTAAGTCTTCCAATGTTAACGATATCTCTTCATTCATTCAATTGGTCATCTTCATGTACATATCACCTTGGCATCGGTAAGAGACGCTTACAAACCTCTTATGGATGACACCGGACCCTCCATGGCCGACTTATGTAATGTGGTGAATGTAAATGTAACAATTGAAATATTTGATTGTAAAAACGCGATCATGATATGCGGCGATGTAACTTTTTATTAATAGTTTTTGCGTTTTAAGTGCATTCTTATAAATAAACAAATATGTTGGGAGTTGTTGTCCCTATATGAATTCAAAATATATTTATCTGAACTAAATACTCATTACGTGTTATATTTGCATTGATTGTTTACACGTTAAAGGTTTTGTAGAAGGACACAATAACAGCATCATGCAGCTAATGAACTAACACACTGAAATGATTGATGTTAGTAGCTTTTAGCGTTTTATAAAATAATAATGTATCACAGCCATATACTTGTGAGACACGGGGATTGGCAGAGTACCACTCTTTCATGCTCAATCATCCATATCTCTTGAACGCGATCTTACTATATTGTTGCCATTGATTGGTTTGCTTCTGGTCTCAGAGAACTTAGTGAACATTTGTTGATTGATTCATTATTGAAGTATAAAGAGTGTTTACATATAGACATGTATATCTGGTCTAATGTACCGGGCTACGAATAGAAACAAATGTATTCAGTTCCCTTCTGCAGTGTGACTCTTGGGTAAGTCTACCAGTAAATTAGTTAACGGGACAATTGTCTTGTTACTTAACCCTGTCGTGTGTCAAGTTTTTTAAAAATTTCATTCACATATACGTGATTTGGAACACATGTGAGAGTGATGCGTGATGTGATATACTGAAAGCACAGAGACAACGAGTGATAAAAGGATGTTTGTTTACTTACCTATTCTATGAGTGAACAATTGTTTTTAATGACAAGAAAGCAAATGTTTTTCCCAAAACTGTAATTTTTTTAATAAATTACATTAAAACAACACGGAAACAAATATATTCAAGCAGACACAGAATTTAGCTAATTGTTTGTACTCATTCACTGGTGATATACATGCTAAATCATTTATTCATCGTTTCATCCATTTCATTTACTGTGATTTCTGCTGATCATGATGGAGATATCCCCCGGCATAATGGTTTGGACACTTCGTAATGAATAACCCATGCAATATGTATCAATTATTTTTTGTTTCGCTAATTACACTGTCAGTTTCGCTCACGGGTGGCAATGTATCAAATCCGATGTGACATTTATCTTCAGTGTATTCACAGTGCTCATGGAAGTACGTGAGAATTAGATCATGAACACTGGAAACTTTGTACAGTGACGATCTCGCTAGTGTTTTCAGACACGCAGGCCACAGTTGTTTGCGAGGCACTTTCAATGGTCATAAATGTTGTATCGTAACTATTTAAAATTTTCTAATATTAAGCACTCAAAGCGTTTATTAATTTATAGTGTGTTGTCAGATGAAACTTCAAAAAAAACAAAACAAAGGAAGTATACGATGCATGACAAAATGATCAATACGTTTTAGGTAACATTAAAATGTGTATAACTGTTTTAAACTTTTTTTTAGTCCTTTTCGATCGTAAATAGTTAAGACGTTTGTTGATGGAATATGTTGATTGGTTTTTGAAAACTGAATAGAAAGTATAATAGTAGATATGAAGAAATAATTCATCAGTATAGTTTTATTAGAAGAAGCAACATAAATGGGAGATAGGGATGCTTTTTAGGGCTGGCGTTTCGCCAAGATGGCAGTGCGATCTCGAGACCGAGAGACTTGTCTGTTTCCATCAAGTGTCATCAATTGCTCTTGATGTTAGCACCCTCTAGTCCTTGGCTCTCGCCTCTCTTTCTCATTGATGTTTCATTGCGTTACCCTTTCGATATGCACGTGTTTGAAATGCATGTTTATTGCCCTAGCTTCCATGAATGTATTCTATATATTGTTTCGTTCCAAAATATTTGACAAGATTCATGGCATTGCTGTTCGAGTAATTTCATATGACACGTAGCAAACAGCTTCATCAAATATTTGTCCCGTTGTTACATTGTAACATGTCACTGAATGCTCGTATGAATAAAATAAAATTTTAATATACTATTGGAGTCCAAGTGTTTATTGGGAAATAATGAATTATCATAACATTACTGTGTACACGTTATAAACTCTCACAGGATTCTACAATCCTGATAAAAAAAGTCGTAGAATATTTTTAGAGCGTCGTTGAACTCCCATATTCTATTCATTGTTGGATTCTACTCTTAAATATATGCACTCATCCACATCACTTAAGTGGTGTAAGTGAGGGAGGGTTTGTCTATAATTTTCTATTATATATTTTTATAATCTTTTTGTGTGGGTTGGGTGCAGGGTTCCAGTCCTGTTCGTCCATCCCCGACACGACGGTGCTCTGTAAAGTAATAAAGAAGAAGATGGATGTCAATGACATAACGCTTGACTATATATTTACTTATCGGAAATTTCTCTTTAGATATGTAAGTTGATTTCTGATGTGGGACATTAGTCTGTAGTTTTTATCTACAACAATCCGAAAATATGGTGTTCTTTAAAAATTCCTGGACTTTTTTAGTATTCACACAATTCAGAATAGGACGGCGTCTCCCTTTTCTTCCGTCTACTAAACGGAATCTCTGCATCACATTTGGCTCTCACTCTTTCACTCATCGTTTTCCCACCCAATTACTCCGAAAACTCATCTCAGAAGTTCTCTCTTTCTCGTTTTCTTGTGTTTGCGTGCCAGTATTGTGCTTCCCCATGAGATTGTCGTTATTCACTAGACCCAGATCGTAATTGAACATTTCGTTCCCTTCTTCATCGTTTCCTTTGCCTTCTAGTACATTTTGTACGTTTCTCTTATTTTCTCCTTATAGTCGTGTCAATCGTTATTCAAATTCATAACTACATCACCCACATCGAAAATACTTTATTATTGTATACTCCATTGTTATGTATCATAATGTCTACCCGTTGAAAACCTTTTCCTCATTTCCTTGGCTTTCTGCTTCTATCCCGGCCGCGAGAGTTTTTCCATTCTCCCTCATTCCGGCTGTGCAAACCCCCTGAGGACCTTGACGTTCATTTTGTGATCGTTGGACGTTTTTCGCTCCCGAGGCAATGCGGAATAAGGATGGCTTCGAAAGACGTTACTGGAGATGGAGGAACAACTCGCTGTCAGACAGTGAGAATCGAGCGCAGATGGTGGAGATCGAAATTAGATGGATAGCGTCTTTCGCAGGTCTGATCCATTCTTCGTGTTCTAAAAGGGTGAGTGACGCACGAAAACAGAAGGAAACGGTTTTCTGGAACGAGTTGAGTGGAATTCCATGTATGAATGAGAAATGGGTGAGTTGTGAGATTAAATGAAAGGAATTCTATTTTCTTTCGTAATATTGTACAAGTCAGGAATTGATGGAATTCTTCGATCATATTTTATGATATCGATAATCTGTACCTATTTCGTAAGATGCGATTAATCAATATTACTTAAGAGCGTATGTGATTTTTAGTATCTGGATCTTTTTGCGTAGAATCTGAAACAACCACGCGTATTGCTTTATTTGATTTATCGGTGAAGTAACCCGGAGTTTCCCTTATTGAACTAATGATATTTTTCTGATAGTTATAGTTTAAAATTTTTTTGTGTGGGATTTAAAACTGCAGTAAGTGTACTGTCTACCATAGTAACTATCATACTTTACCATAGTACCACGCTTTCTTTCCGCGTGCTTTTCACCTTACTTCTAAATCTTCAATCAAGATTGCCACCATAATGTTGTTTTCTGTAACATTCTGTATGTATAAATCTCCCATCTCCCCCACTTCGCCTCTAAATGTTTACGGTGTCTTACTACTCCCGTTCATTGGAGAGATGAAAGGGGACATCACTATTTGTCTCATCGACCTCTTAAATTATGATTCAGTCCTAATAGCAGTTGGTTTCGATAATATATATCACAAAAAATGTTAAATACAAAAAAATTTGTGTACCATATTAGGTTAAACTTGCTTTAATCGTTTCAGAATTTTTTTTTGAACACAGATTCTATCCTATGATAAATATACTACTCCTACGTTTGCTTATTAAAATATTACCACAGAAGAAACTTTAACGTGCTACGTTTGACTGTGCCTTATTGTTAAGGTCCGATGTTGCTTTCTGTGTGTGCAATATCAGACGGCCAACACACCGCTTCAGCCGACTACCTTCCGCGGCTTGTCCCATGTGCCCATGAAACAATCGTGTATTGTGGGTGGTCTATACTCACCCAGTATTGCACTCTCAGCAGTGCCATTTTCTTAGGGAATATCACCCTCTACCAATACTCGCTCTTCTAGGGGCGTCTGACCGCACAGTATATTTATCCAGTTAGCAAGTTTTGATTATATCACATTTGATTGAAATGCGTTTCGAGTTACGATGGAAAGTTACCGACACCATGAAAAAGAAATGTTTTCAAATGGCAAAGTATCTTGTTTTATTCGTAAATGTTCATAAAATATCTTCTGAAAATTTGGTGCAAATACATTTTTTTTAATCCTTTATTTCATTTACGATGTTTTTGTTGCATTAAACAATGCATCAAAAAGTTTCTGTAATACCTTTCACAATTCCGGGTACACATACTTTCTGGTTTGAAAGACATTGGTTTATCCGTGGGAACAGACAAGTTAATTTTCACATTTATCTATTAATAAAATAATATCTCCAGGCATTTCGCATCTAAAGGAGTTTTAAAATCTGATCATTAGTTCCCGAACATCAGTTACTTTCTGCAAGTGAAGCATTTACCTATGCTATGTTCTACGTTCACTATTTTTATGTATCAATTAACTGATTCAGTGTAGCATAGTTAATTACATGTTTTTGGCAAACTTTGTTACTCTCGAAGGTAAGCTTTAATCTAAATCCACCAAAAAATCAACTAATTTTGCAATATCTTAAAAATATAATAATTTTGGTAGCAATGAAACAGACTTATCGAGGAGCAGCGATTGAGTCTTACCTTCATCTAACGGCGCACCCTGCAATTACTCTGCGCACAACTCTCCTCTTTAACCTCAACGGCTTTTACATAGCGTCATTTCGCGTCCATGAAGTTACAAGCAATTCCGATCGAAAATGATGGCGTAATGGAGCATAAGGTGACAGAGCGGAACGAAGTGCTCCCTGCAGGCGTTATTTACTACCAAGTGGAGTGAAGCAGGTTCCGTATCTACTTGTTAACGGTACAAATACGAAAGGTAATCATTGGGAAAACCAATGGTTATTCTGATGTGATATTCTTTCGGGACAAGAGTCATGATATCGAAATTATTTTGTCGTCGGTAACTTTAAAAATATGTGATGTTCATGTGTAAAGGTTTCTTTTCCTGGTCGGGTTTATATGTAACGGACAGAAGTAAAGTCCCATGGACAAAAATCAGACGTGAAATTTAACCGATTAATATTAACTTGTGTCAAAACAATTTGAATTTTTAAAAATCCATATTGTTGATCTTTCAGTTTCCATTGCACCAAACCACATAACCACCCACTAGGTAATAGTGTTCTATCAATTCTTGGAGCGTGAATTAACCCATATCACGTTCAAAAGTTATTAAAACGCAATGGAGGTCCATTTTTGTCAAATAGTAGATTCGATATTCTTGTGTCATGATTTCTTTTATCATGGATTTTTTTTTGTATCATATAATATTACAAACTTCGAAGTATATATGTCTGTATCATCCATCCAATGATGACTCGAGGATATTCAAAATCTGGCAGTAAACTTAACGTTCGCCCCAAGCAGTCAGTCGCGAGTCCACGGTATTGAGTCACAGACCGTTGCGAAGACGGAAGTCTGTGAAACTCCAGATAAACTTTGTCCCTATGCCTCTCCTCCCCCCGTCCTCCCTTTCACTAATTCCAAGTTCCTCATCGAACGCGCGCTTTGTCCACACTCATTAAGCGGCGCGGGACCGTTTTAAATATCAGGTTCAACCCATGTAATTGCGGTGGGGATCACCGTCGGCACAGGAGTTTCCACTTCCTCCGCTTCAAAGTGACGTCATTCTTTTTGTACTACTCTTTGGACCCCTCGCGAATGCGCATTGAGGCGTACTCGTGTAAGGGTGAACTCGATGGTCGGTTTGGCATCTATACAGATATGGCTGCCTTTGTAACCACCCTTACTATCATGACGACTATTTGATCGTCCGCTTGGAGTAAGAGAAGTTGAGCGATAATGTTGAATTCCCTCCTTCTTAGTTTCGTATTCTCTCTTGTTCTCCTTCGATAATAACCAGTTGCAGCTTACTTATCCTAGTCATCTGGTATCTACTTGTCGAAGACTGGAAATGCCAAATTTACCGAGACCAGTGGTGAATGCAGAACAAATCAAGGGGATGGGATCTGGAAACATAGCGGATCATAAAAACCTTCTCATCTAAAACTTATTACAGAGTGATAAAAATGTATTTTCCTAAGTTTCAAATTTTCAATATTTTTATCATATGTGATAAAGATTTGGATGAGGGTCTGAGCGACTTACGTTAGCGTATATCCCATTTTTAAGTATATCTCTTTAAGCATCCCCATTACACAATCTCCATCCCCAGAGTCTGCCTGCCCCTCATCCTACACGCTTCCTTCCCTCTCGGTCCTTCGTCGCATACTCTGCGGGTAGGGTTACTCGGATATTGAATCAAGCGCACCGCATGTTTGTGCGCGAAGCAGTTGCGTAGAGAGTAAGCGAGATGGGAGACTGAGCCACTCGATTGCACCTGCTTTCTCTTAGAGCGAGAGATCGCGGGGGTGACGAGACCCGGCGATTAGATTTCTACGACGTCAAGGATCTGTGTGCCTAGAGCACCCCGCGATCGCTCGGCGCGGTTTCGAAGAAAGGGCACTGGTGTTCTCCCGGGTTGTTTGGTTTCGTCGGATTATATGCGATCGCTGCCTTGTGTGCGACCGGAGGAAGTTTGTTGCCTCTTCGTGGGGTTCTTTGCGGCGCACGTGGGTTGTTTACGATGCGGCTAGGAATGTGTACTTATTGGCTGAACGATTCCTAGACTTCCAAAGCCATAAACCTCTTGTGAAAAAAGGAATACTTTTCATTGCATAGTTTACGTGTAAGTGATTAGTAAATCGTTTGAGACATGTGACCATGATTCTTTTTTAAAATAGTCTACTTCTTTTCATTTGCCAACCTCCATTTTATTTGTGATGGAACTATTTATATTGAAATAATTTCTATTGCGTGTCTCATGGCTTTCGTGTTTTTTTATTGGATACAAATGATAAATAATTTCGCGTTTATCCAAACATTTGACATAATCCTGGGATCTCAAAACTTGAGGGCTATATCTTACTATACCACCTTACATTTATTACAAAAGGTCTATCTTATATTACATTTATGAAATTGATAGATATGCGTTAATAGCATTATTAGATAGGCATACGATTTTAATATTTTATAAAAAGTTGTCTCACAAAATATGTATCTTAAGAATATATTTAAGAAACAAGCATTTGACCAGAAAATCATTTATTTAAGAAATAAAACTCAACCTTCAATACAGATTGGAAAAAATATCAATTCTTACGTATTTAAACGCGTCATTCTTTAATTTATTTCCATACATGTGACATGTCTTACATTGATACTCCTGTCACCAGAATGTATTTTAATGGTCGTCAGATAGTGGGGAATATGGACACGGACAGGACCTGGCGCGCGGATCGTAGTTTGGAGACCCCTGACATAAAGCATTGACTCAATCATGTGTAATACAATGATTATTATTCTACATCAAAGTATGTAAATTCTGGTTCACTTTTCGAATTCGTCATGCGCAGGAAAATTCTTGTGAAATTCCCTCCTTTGATTTAACAAGAATGAAAACATATGAAAATGAAACATTATAATCGTTTTCGTTGGGTTTATGATGGAGCACTATTTCTTGACAGCTAATATCTTTTCCCCCGATATGCTCGTTAAGATCACTTTAATTGGGTTGCTTTTTTGAAAAAGAGGAAAAATAATTTCTTGATCGGAATTGATGGGATGGATCCCTTGCGTATTCCTGGAGAGTACCTTAGTTTATTATCCCCCTCGTGGCACAGTACGCAGTTTGTAACTGTTTTTTTTACAATTAATATTATTATTATTGTTATTATTATTGTTGTTGTTATTATAGAGAACAGTACAAAAATATTGCTTCACTTATTTGCATTGTTTTCTTAGCATTTCTTCTTTCTAAATTTTGAATTCTTTTGTATCCAACAAATCTCTGTGTACCTTCAAAAGAACAATTTACTTGTTGAGAGCGACGTGAAATGTCAACAGAGAAATTCCTTTATACCTCGGCGCGGACTCCTATCTCGTTGCGATGTCAAGCAACAAAACATCTTGTCTTCGAACTCGGAGTATCACGTTGCTTGTTCGTAATGCTCCCTCCCCCGTCCGAGCAGCGCCCTGCATGTAAAGAAAGCCGATATGTCCGTCACAGGAAACCTGTATCCGGTTGAGTATTGTGCATCAAAAGTTGACTGTGTTTTTTGCGAGTATTTGTTAGTTTCTGATGTTTTTACATTGAAGTCTGCACTCCACGTCAAACAAAGAGCTTGAACATGGCATTAAAACGAAAGCAATTAGATTCTTTTGTGTGCCAGATTCAGTACATTGCAATTCCAAACATTCACATTCAATATTTATGTTCAGAAACATTTCTGAGTCATCAAATTTGGAAAGCAGAAGATTGTTAGTATTGTTGTAAGCTATTGCGTTGTTAATGTGTTGTGCGAGTATTGTTATTAACTTTATTTGCAAACAGTAATGAAATCTGAATAATTTTTCTTAGGGCTTTGTCTTGCGGTATATTTTAAATAAAAATGATTTTAAATTCCGGAGTTTATGTTGAACGGGATTATATTTCCCAGGATTTCGATGTAGGTTATTTTTGAATGTGCTTATATATTCCATTAAATGTTTTGTTCTTTTAACCCTTCCTTATTACTTATTAAATGTTTCTTGTAAAACATTCAAGTAGTAGACCTTTAACTACTTGCCCTCTGCCTTGAGTAAATAGCCTTTCGTCAAGCAACATGCTCTGGGAAGATTGAACTGTTGTCGTCCGAAGACAAGTACAACAAAGTGGCGCGTGCATCTAAATGGGGACTGTCCTGGGCGCTCCCTCTGTCACGTTGATGTCGTTCCCCACCGCACCAGCCCTTCGTCACCAGCCCTGGGTCTCTTCCCCACCCTCTGGGGCGTTGCCTTCGTCCCCGCGGGCTGTGCCAAGTGACACGCACTTGACGCAATAAGCCGTAAACGCGAAGGGCGCTCGCGCGATCCGGCTTGACCGAATCAGCGTCGATAAGCTCGACTGTTGCCCTTCTCACCCCTGTACTATACACATGGAAATAAGGGACGCCTCTCTGTTGAGGGATGATGTGCCCTCCGGGGTGGGCTGCCCAGACGTTGTTCTAGCCCTTGCTTCGACGTCTGCTTTGTGGGCGTGCTACTGGGACAATTTGAATTTAATTTAATACTGCACGTAAATGTTTATTTTTGAAGATTAAAAAAAAAATTTTTTTTGAAGATTTCTCTGATTTTCAGGTTAAATTACTGTCATTAATCAGAATTATTTTAGTGTATATTTTCCGATGGTTTGTGCATATCAACTCGAGCCCTGTTGATTATATGGGGTACGTCTTGAGTGCGGATGATATACATTATGAATTATAATGTCAATTTACTGTGACAGGACTCTTAACCATATCATACATAATATCTACCCAAGGACAGTTTTCACAGTCGATCGTAAGGATGATGTATTGGATATATTTTTTTATCGAAGATAGAGGATCAACTTTTTTGTATTAAACCATATTGAAACTGTAATGTGGTTCTTCAAAATGTTTTGATGAATATTTAAAATGAATGTAAACCTTCGTTTTGCGGTCGATATTTTGGCTAATATTTTGGAGAAAGAAAAAACAACAAACAATAGCGATATTTGTATTACCATTTTGGAAAGAGTTGACTTTCTTTAAGAACCTGAATTTTTTCTTAACTTTTATCTGAAAATGATGTTCACTTAATCCGCTGGTGTGTCTTTTATCATGCGAGTAAATGCGGTAACTTTTAAATTCATAAAGAAAGTTACACCTGTACTTCCGCTTACACATTAAAATTGTGAGTATTAAATTGTTGTTAAATTAATTAGCTGAAAATTAATATTGGTTTTTCCTTTCAATTTGTATTTACTGAGTCTTCGCCTGAGAGCGATCTTTTGACGGGTTTTGAACGTTTTCTCTCGACTTTCAAAGGGATTTGCCAATGTTCATGGAAGATGGGCATGAAGCCTTCCAGTAGCACTTACTTCCTCAGAATTCCTAGCAAATCTAACATGAATATTGTCTACTAACAATTACAACTGCGTCATAAGTTAACACTTTTGAACAATACATTCAGCTTTGAGTTGATCATTTTGTTTCTTTACTGCTGACGTGGAGGCGTAATTTGTGAGTTCTACGACATTATGACATGGCTGTTGTGATATAATTAGATGTATAAATTTAGATGTCTTCCACTCATCCTCCTAAACACATCACAAAATCACCCAGATATGCATATCCTTTTGACGTGTGCAAGGATATGAACAATATATACTTGTCAAATTCATTGTATGTACCTGCCGATTCGGGCGCCGCGTATAGATCTCGTTACATGCGAAGATATTGTCATTATTAATAACAGCAAATAAAGGTGTTTTACAGGAAGATGGGAATGTAAGTAAAATGCTGATCGTAACATTTTATTGCGTGTTCATTTGTCAATAATTGTTTTCTTAAATTTGGTTTGATGTAAACAACAAATATTATCAGTATATCATATCATCAATCAGTTTAATAAACAAAGTATGAGTAATCCCCCGAATCTACGGGAATAACAAGATTTTTCTATAATACTTTTGACAGAAAAATTGAACAATTTTTGTGCGTACGTGAATTTTTCTTTCAAGAACAGAGTAAATAGTTTTCAGTGTTATTAGAAAGATACTCAACGTATTGTATTCTCAAAATCTTTCAGACTACTCATTTGAATCCTTAAAGTACTTTATTATTATTATTTGTGTGTAATTATAGTAAAACTTCTATGCAAATTTCGTTTTATTTACGAAAATTCACTCACAAAATAATGACAATTTTTTGTCAAATATATTGTTCAATTACACTAGTAAGAGATTAGTGAGAGAATATGTTTTATTTTCATTCTTTTCAGATTATTTTTTCTGTAGCATGTGAATAATGTAATATAATCGTTCATTTCTTTTCAATTATCCATGAGGAGGGCGTTTTCTTCAACTCATTTCTCTCCTTTGAAGGCAGTGACTCGTCCAACTACTGAAAAAAGACCCCTTTCTGGAGGGATGGGAGCGTAGACCTCGAGGGTAAACTTGCCCCCTCTCTCACCCTCTCTCCCTTTTTATGAATACGAGACTGCCAGTGGAAGCAGCATACTTTGGGTTTATTGTTAAGAAGACAACACTATAATGTAATAAATGTGAAACATGAAATGAATTGTGCAGAACTGATTATTGTATTTCGTAATTGCCAGTGTTAAATTAGTCTCAGGAAGAGGAAAGAAATGAGTAGATTAACCGAGTTTATTAGATAGAAGAACTGAAAAAGTATACTGAGAATGATGTTAATAAATTTCATTGTAATATTACTTTGTTCATTGGGTTATCTTTATTGTTTCATTAACTGTGTGATGGTACTAGTAGAAAATATGTGTTCATTGACTACGTTGCCAACCATTTGCCCTGTCCAGTTGCGTTTTCATCCCGTGCAATGCTCAGAGCAAGTGGTGGTTCTAGGATTTTCATTCTAGGACTTCATCTAGGATTCTAGTTTTAAAATCAGCGCCTTCAAAATGGGCAAAATTGGGTGACAGCTAATTTTGGTATGGATCTTTGGGTCAGAGCAAACGATGCATTCAGGACGCCTGGTTTCGGCTTTGCCTTCGATGTATAATATCTGTTTCAAATTCTACTATTAACATCCATTATATATAAAAAATAAATAAATTACGATTATCGTAATCGTCCGGAAAATGTCTTGGCTGTAATTTAATGTATGTTTCTCTCCCTCATATGCGCACAGGTATTCGAAAGAATTCACTCTTTAAGTGCTAGTGAAATGGAAGAAAGATTCAAGTAACCATTGTTCTATATCCATTACTATTCATTCCTTTATAAAAACATAATTGGAGGTATTGATCTGTGGATCTCGTGGGACGGGTTGTCTTCCTGAGTCACGCCGCATCTTGATGAGCAAGACGCGCCACTCCTCTCCCCATTCCGCGAGAACTCCTGGGGCAGAGGTAGCGAGAAGCACAGGTAGAACAGCTAACGTACGGACGCTTCCCGATCGATGCACGCGGGCAATAAAATATTGACGGCCAATCAGCAGCGATGTTTGCTTTTTATTTCGCGCTGCCTTCACGCATCCGGCACGGCATCTGTCAGACCGCGATCCTTCCCTCGCGTGAAACATGTCAAGTATAGTCCTTCCCCTCTCACGGAGTCCCTCCAGCAGCCTTTTGATGTTTTCATCGTTTGGTCAGCACCCTTTCCACAAAATTATCTCAGAGATCGACAGTATACCATAATGTTATTTTTTTTAATTTTTTAATTTTATTTTGAGTTTTGGTTGCAAGGGTTATTTTCGGGTATCAAATAATTCCTGATTCTTAATTTTCTTCGTGTAATTTTTCGTTTTAAATCTTACTTTTCTATCTTTATTATATTATTCGTTCCATTGTGGACATTCTTTTTTTACTTTGACTAGCTATATCCTCAGACCGGCTCGTCTCGAATTAAATCATTACAGAATTATTTAATCGTTTGGATGGAGGTTGGTGTCTACAAACAGAGCAGAAGGCTTAGGTTCGATTCTCGGTACGTCGTAGTTTTCAACTGTTTCACATTAATTGCGCCTATCACTCATACTCAAATTCATTTTTGAGTGATTTATTTTGTATTTTTCGATACTTTATCAAACACCCCAAACTTTCTTCGTCTGTTCCCTTCAGTTTTATTTCTCCATTCATTCATTACTTATTCCTTTTAGTTCTTTCCTTGTGTTTTTCTCGTTTTACACGTCAATTTTGCGCAGAAACTTCTTTATCTTTCCTGAACACTAGTTGTTTTGTTCTCATCTTATTCTTTGCGTCTTCCTTCCGGCCCTTTCTATCCGCCTTTCCTCCATTCTCTTACGTCCATCGTCCCTAGAGTCAGTCTGTGCGTGAGGGATTGCGCGCGATTGATTGGCGCCCTGCAACGTGGGGCAGCGTATGCGTCGGAGAGGGGAGGCAGCGTGGCCGCGAGGCGCTCGCTTGTTACGTGCCACCCCCTGGGGAGCGCTCCTGTCCGAGACGCTCGCCGCGCGCGCCGTGCGTCCGTCGAGAGGAGGCCCTCCACGTTTCAATAAAGCCGATTCACTCTCTGCGCACCGCGTTTTCTTCTGGGAGAAGAAAAAAGGATAAGAAAAAGAGTTTTGCACTGGGACCCAATGGAGATGAATGGGTTTGGATTGCTCTTAAGGAATGGGCAGAATATAGTAATAAGGAAAGATTCCTGTTGTGAGTGTGGTATGGGGTACATATGTGTGCGTAAATTAGCGTAAATTTATAAGAATAAGTAAGCATCTAAGATAATTTGTATAGCGATTTAAGAGTTGTGTGTTTTTAAGCTACATATCACGTCATTATTAGTGTTATTTCCTTCTTACGTCACAGAATAAATTGTCAAAAACCAGACCATGTAAAATTCTTAATGTAACTGTTTGCTCATAAAGTATGTGTATTAATGCTTTTAACATGATTTCAATTTCGAAATGATCGAAACAAGCCAGGTTTTTTACTTGATGTCCGTGAAGGTTGGCATTTCTGAGTTAAATGTTTTATTGTTGTTTTATTCATTGATTAAGTACATTTATTGTTACGGACTTGGCGAATTTCATGGTCAGTTTTAATGAAGTAATTACCATTCTATCTCCGTGTATTAACGTTCATTCGATCCAACTTTGAAAATAAGCCGTTTAATTTTCATATCTTTGTATTATCACATATTATGCGGTTAGGACTGTGTAAAGAAGTTAGGTGTAGGTCTTTCTGTTAATACATTTAAGTAATGGTCATTCTATTGGAAATAAACGCGTCGAAATCGTGGCAACGATTTATATATTTGGAGCAAATGGATTATGCTCTGTTTGCGAGACTAATGATCATAAATTAGTGCTCCTAAGGAAGTTATTAACAAAATATTGTAGAAATATGTCTGCAATCGCTTATAAAAGTATAGGCAATTAAATTATCTTGCGACCGATTGGTTGATTCTAAGGAGTTCTAAGAAAATCGTCAATGTACGTTTCTCAGAAACTCTTATTTGCCATGGGAGAATTGGGGCAATCGTTTTATTTTGAGCTAATGTTCTTTTACAACAGCATTTATTGTCTGAATGCGTTATATGGGACAATAAATCGACATTAAGAGAGCTTTATCACATCTCAAATTTGCATTTGGCGAACACAGTTTTTTCTTCTGACCATCGAAAAGGATTCGTCGTAAATGTGTTGTTGCTGTAAAATTCTAGAATGGGTGGAATAAACTTGGGTTGCTCCGATAAATATTTCTTATCGCGTTCTCGAATATTGTGCCAAATTTTAGTCGTAGTTAACACACTTTTTTGATATATACTGAGTGATAAAACTTAAGAATTAATTAGCAGTAGAAGTTAAAATATTGAAGTTCAAACCCATGTCGTTCTAATGGTTTTGGATTACACTCTATTACGATATAGCTCAAAAATGTTGTTGCTAACATCTGTTTTCTGAATATGATATGGCTGAAAGTGGTGCGATTGAGGGAAGTAGGGGAAAACTCAGCAGAAGAGTGTCCTGATAGTGATTTATTGGGAAGTAAAACAGACACAGGCACGTCGCTTATTTGCAATCATAGAAGAAGTTAATGTACGCCATGGAGTGAGGTAGAGGAAGAATACATCATTTTATTACGTAGAATTTGAGAAATTTCAGGACAAGATTTTTGTTTTCATTAGATAAGTACAGAGTAGTATGAACTACAAAAATTAAATGAATAAATTAACAAACTGTGAAGAAAGTATTGAACGTGTGCGAACAATTTATCTAACTACATGTGTCCACTTATCCACACGAGGCTATCCTTTATGCTTAGTCATAACAATCATGTGTTATTGATAATGAATCGTTCCAAAATTCCATTTGAAAGTATGTTACAACCCATAACTGTTGATGGATACTTCCAGCATAATGTGAGCGGAAATGGCTGGTGAATCCAAGTGGTAAATCACGGTTGGAGAACACAAAACAAAGGGCTGTACGTTTCGACCCTTGCCTTTCTCGTGCACTTCCTGAGTGGGAAGAGAGCATGTGAGGCATGGAAGGAAGAGGAACTCCTTAAGTTATTTTTACATCCTTTGATACGTATGCGAGGTGGCCGTAACTAACTCAATGTGAGCGAGTGGAGAGCGATTGGCTTCTTCCTAATGCAGCGGTGCGCCACTGTTCTGCCTTGCCTCCTATTCGTCCTCTGCATTCTCGGAAGGACTGGCGCGCCTGCCTCGCTCGCGTGTGCGGAATAGAGATCCCTCTCGCACAATACAATGAAATGATAATGATGAATGAATGTGAAATCATGAATAAAGCGTAATGCATGTGGTTATTTAAATCATATGTCATGTAAATTGGAGTATTTATTCAGAAATGAAGTCGTTCATATCTTTGTGTTGGTATGCATAATAATTACTTGAATTTTATTTATCTAAGATCTATGTGTGAGTATAAAATGAAATATTCTATTTCATAAATTGCCATTTCTTCACGACATTATTTTCAATGAAACAATTACTTCATTTCGTTTCATACTAAATATCTACCTAATCACAATAGCACTTGGGAGAAATTTTCTCTTATTTGATATATATTTCACGTCAGGCATCGAATGAAAATTCTATTTTACCTCTTCCCAAAACGAGCCTGTATATATCATTGTATATTTTGAGCAAATATTTATTGCCCTCGAATACGATACGAATTTGCGTCCCTACGCTTGCAGGGTATTGAATATTTGGTTGAAAATCATATAATTGTATTTGTCATCAGACCTATTCTCGCATCGTTTTTAGGACACCCCCCTCCCAAAAAATAATGTTCTGCAGGGTTAGGAATACTTGGTTTCCATGATATTTTACGTTTTCGTTAACTGGTAGAAATTCTTTATTTACTTAAAACAATTTCTTGAAGGTACATGAAAAGTTTTTTTACGAAGTCTTTTTTTTATTTCTGTATACTTCTTTTCTTCATTTATTTTCCTTCGATGAATTTCCATAGTTGAAAATACTTCAAATTATAATTTCATTATACATTTTCAGTTGGTTATATTCATTTTAGTGAGATGATTGCAGGTATTACGTTTTTATGGGAACTATGTACATTTTTTCTTCTGATATTATAGGTTCGCACGGATATAGCATGGATATGAACCGTATCTAATGCATTTTCGTTCAGAAAGTGCACAAAGATAAAAAAAAGTGTTCACCAATTAATAACCCTGCAAACTGTACTAGTCGCTATAAATCCCAATAAATATTAGTCGTTTCAATTTATTTAAAGCTACTTTCAAACAAAATCCATAAAATGGCTTCCGGTATTTACGGAAGCTCCTTGTGGGTCGCTCCCTTTTTGTCTTCAAAAGTTTCTCTCTCAACTTTTGTGATCTTCCTGCTTCCTCGCAACTTCTTTCCAACACATCTAATTCCATCTCCCACGCATCTGTGTTTCCATGAGCCTCGTTCTCTTCTTCCAGTGAGTTTCCCTCTGAAGTCCTTTGATGTGGCGTCGTCCGTTGTAGCGTTAGGAATGAGGATTGTCGAAGAAGCGGGGGGTGCGGGGCTAGAGAAGTCCGGGGTAACGCGGATGGATTGGATGCCGAGGACCCAGCGCACTGAGAGAGTGGCAAAACGGTTTTATTAGCTGGCGGCTGAGCTTACGCTGTAATCATCACGGCCACTGAAGGTGAATGGAGACAAACGAGCAACGCGACAAACGGTGCACGCCGCAGGCTGTTTGTGTCGGTTTGCTTGGTTGCTTTCTCTGCCTCGGAAATGGTGTTGGGTGAAAACCCAGTACCTAATACCCACAATTGAGACCGCGTAGCTTCTTTGTGTCAATCAAAATATACAATTAAACAATATTTATGGGTATGGTTTCAGAACCCATTATATAACTTTTTCCTAGTTTTTAAGATGAGATGTCTTTAGCTAATTTCTGTGCACAGGTTTTATTGTAAATGATTAGTTTTATCAGGGAGTAAGATCGTTAATTTGAGATTTGCACGATTAGATCATCCGACTGAAAATGCGAGGTAAATTATATTCGTGGAAAGTTTCGCGTAACGCGAATCTATGGTTTTGCTATGAGTGTGATTTCTTATATCTCAAAATATGTGATTGACTGACTCACTGTTAAATCTCGAGATGTTATTTCGACGTTTTGTTTGGGCATGGATGTGATGATCATTCATAATCATTCATCTTACGCATACACTTGTGCAATGACTGCTTCCACAAACACATCGTGTTAAATGGATACGTTACATTGAAAAGTTAGGTTGTTGTATTTGGTTGAAATCTGTGTTTTAGAGCAAAATTCAAACGTTTATTGTATATTTTACAAAAGTATTCTAAACCTTTTTCGATATACATTTTCATATCTATTTCTACAGCCAACACAGTATAGTAGGATTTATTTCTTGAGAAGCAACATGTATATTGTTTAAAATTCACAAATTATAAATTTGTTTTTTAAATAATCTCAAGTTTTTATTTGTATTTTAATGGTAAGATAGTTTCAATAAGAAGAACGCTTATCAAGTTATTTTAAATATACTCGTTCTTTGTTGAGAGGTTTGTCTTAATATCTTCAATTATTTCAATCAGTTCCGAATTCTTTAACAAGTTTTCTTGTTTTAACTTGTAATAGTGGCAAGAATGATAAATTGAAAGTAACGTACACTGAGTATTGAGGCCGCCAGCAAAAATATTCCTCAATACTCAGTGTATGTTACTGACGATGGCTGCTATGCAGCCGAAAAAGCTTTATACCAATAAAACAATGAGCAACATAGAAACGCCTTTCAATTTATCATTCTTTGATAATGTTGCTAACGCTCCACAATTACCGAGAATAGTGGCAAGCTTTATGAATTCGAACGGTTCATGAATTGTGTCAAATTTTATTGACTCTCAAAACTCATCCCTGATGTAATCATAAAACATCCGTTAATTCTATCGGAAACAAAAAATATTTTTATCTCAACCAGTTGATACATTTAGTATTAGTAAATAGACTCTCTGTTGGTTTAAATACAAGTGAGGTACTGAAAGAGAGTTGATGATATATTTGTGAATCACTTAGCAGCTTCGGAAATAATGTGTACGCTGTTGAGTACTCACAAAGATTGAGAATACAAACTGGTTGTTTCCACGTATAATCGGAAGTCGAATGCATCATTAACTTTCGCAGAATATGGAGAATCAATCACATAATAGAAGGCTCATTTTATCCACGTGATCGAGGAACTGATGTAGTCATCCCGTGGCGGCTGGTTTGACGTCTCCTTTAATCTTCCATTCCCGCTTAACAGAACTTGGAAAAACAATTTTACGCTATGTTGATGTTACTTTCTGAAAGCAATTTCCTCATGATAATTTTCGCGGGAATAGAGTCAATCTGTGAGTAATGTCCTTAGGTTAGCTGTAATTTTGAATGTGGTTGTAGAATTCCGACGTGACTATTTGCCACCAGTCACATGTTTATTTCTAGATTACGTTCAGTCTTCATAATTTTGTACCTAATTAGACATAATTTTTCGTTCTTCAGTAAGAACGGAATCAACACAAAACTTATTTTGTTTATGAATTTATTTTTCACTTATTAACATTTGCTTATTAAAAATCGAGAAAGTGTGTAAGTAGGGGAATGTATTATGTAGATAACTGAATTGGTAATGTGAAGTTTTCCGAATAATTTTGAGAGATACTATATCGCGTTTTTCTTCGAAAACTTTGGACGAGTATAGTCGGTGTTAATTTAAAAGTATTTACGTACACGGAAGCACATTCACATAACATAATAGTTATTCAAAGGAAGCTGTATTATTTGCTGACTTCATTGCTTCAACAGTAATGTATATTTTCCATATTGTAACAGGAGATAATTTTTCCATCTTCCATTATGAACATAGGGAAATTTCTTCTGTTGTATTTGATCAGTTATTTTCAACTGTTCATCATCTCCATCTCTATACATATGTTTTCAATACGTCACTCAAGACTTACTACTTATGTATTTTTGGAAACGCAGTAAACGATTGACAATATTTTCTATCCACACGTGTCACATCCATGTTCAACGTGAAAATTATATTTTCTTCTCTATTGGCTTATTATAAAAACTTCAGTTATTCATTAAACTTAGAAAGAATCGACAAGACAAATTGAACAAATATGATTTAGATTTTAATATTTTACCGCGTCAGTACGCGGTAATGAGATTTTCTGCCGTCGAAATGGGAAGAGAACTGGGAAAGGAGTCTCATCTACGGTTCCTAGCCCGACGTTATATATCCCTGTGTCTGATTATCTCAATATGCAAACGAGTGTATATAATATTTAGACAAAAACATCATCATTTAATATATATTCTATCTTACTGTTGCAGGCGCTGTACAGTCACAAGAGCACTTTTATTTCACGCGCTCACCCGCGTCGGCGACAGTGGTGGCGGGCGCAGCGGCGCGTCTCGAATGTCGAGCCTCGCGATCTCATGGGCTCATCTACCATTGGCAACTGGGAGGCTCCAGGTTACGCAACTCGACGCGAGTTCATCAGCAGGGCTCCGATTTGATCATCCGACGCGTGGATCCTCTGCGTGATGGCGGAGACTTCACATGCGTCGCCACCAATGCATCTTCTGGCTTCTCGCAGACGGCGGGGCCTGCGCAGCTCAACATAATATGTGAGTAAAATTTTCAGTTTGTCGTAGTGTTATAATTGTAAAGGTAAAGTCTACGCTCCCTCCAAGCCGCTGATCGGTAGAGCGCGAGTTTGATCCCCCGCTCGGCCGAAACGTAGAACTTTGAATAAAACAGGAATGGGATTGGGGTGGCAGAGTGACGGACCGCGTTGTTGCCAATTCATGTTGACTGCCATCACCAATATCTCTGGAAATGCTGTTTGATGGCTCTCCTATCATGCGTGTACACGGTGACGAGCCTCTGTGATCCGCCTGCCAAACACCTACTAATCGTATTCCAGTTTTATTCAGACTTTATTAAGCGAGATTCTCAGTGATAGTATACCGCACCTACCAATGTTGGTTCCCCGGCAACACAACATCTCTCCTCTCCCATTCATTCGATCTAACCATGGTTAGATAGAAAAGCAGGCCTCTTTGTCTGAACCTCTACGACGTAATATGAAATACGAAGACGAAATATGAAAATAAATGGACAGAAATGCCATTGCTTCCACGCTACCTGTCTGTTTCAAACCGGAAGAACGAGAGTTTGATTCCGCGCTTGACCCGAATAGATGAGGTCTTCAGCTGGAGTTTCGTCTCTCTTACTCCACACCATCCACGACTTCACCACATCCTTGCCATAATAACCAAATAATGTTTGATTTAACTACTAGACATGCGCTCAAGAGGTACTGCAAATTTCGTTTCTGAACTGCCAGATACCATAAATTTCCCTACATGACTTCGCGACTTCGGCAATTGCATCTATGCTATGACACCAAACCTATTATACTGAAGTTAACGCACACTGAAGATGAATGGAATACGTTGGAGCGCTGATGAATGAAGTGTAAATAAATCATTGTTGTTCTAATATTAGTTTATCCAGAAATGTCGTTTACGCAGAATCGCCTTCTTTTAATTGTAGAGTATTGTGTCATAAGTCACCAGTGGCGGATCTGAAGGGGCTATAACTCCCCCCACCCCATTGGACCTGATTTTCAACACATCATATTGAAATTGATAAAATGTATCTTTATCTTTTAATATGTAATTTCCATTTTGAACAATTGATAAATTTGGTCACTATTTAATGAATTGTTAATTATCAAATTGATGAATTGACGTATTATATTAAGATACAAAATAATAGATNCCTGTCTCTTATACACATCTAGATGTGTATAAGAGACAGGTGTATGTCACATACTGTGAAGTATTGATTTGGAAGTTTTAAACGTTCAGATCGTCGTGTAATTCAAACATACGTATATGCATTTAGGAAAATAGTAGTGATCCGTGTGTGTACAGCGTGTTGACCTAGGGAGGCTGTTGCTGAAGGAAGCCTGGCCTGGCAGTGATCACACGCGTGCGCAGCAGTCATCGCATCTTTTCCCTCGATTCTCTCGTCGCGTCGCCACGTGTCCTCCTGCTTCAAAGGGTGCGCTTGCTGAAGGATCTCTGAAACTCACCCTCTGGTAGAGCGAGTGGCTGGAGGCAGGTCGGGTAGGTCGTCTCTAAGCACTCGCCGCCACCGGAAACCTCTCCACCGCTTCCGGACTTGTTAAGAGAGGACGAATATGGCCGGCGGCAGCGCCAGGGTGGATGTTGCGCTAGTTGTGGGCGGAAAGGCCGACACGATGTTGGTTTCAGTCAATGGCAGCGAGAACATTGCGTCGAATCTTGTAGTGAGAATAAAGCGAATATTAGTGAGAAATGAGTTGTTCATGAAGTATTTGTGAAAATTGTAATTATTACGACTCGTGTACTATATTACACTTGCAATTTCATACCTAATTACATACGCAATGGGACTACAGATGGCAGAGATATCATTGAATAATACTTCCGAGGTAAACGATTTATAGTACTTATTATAGTTCCGTTATCAAACGATTTAAGACTTCAATATGAAGAAAGGACTTGTACAGACCCTCAACAAGAGCCCGGCGGATATCTAAGCATTAATAACAATCAAAATATACAGTCGAAAAGAAATTGAAACACCATCCAATGTTTTAAAAACTCTTAATACATTAGAACAACTTTTGTAAGTGTTCAAGAAACATATGTGTTGCTACCTAGTTTTAAAAACTAAAGAAAGCGAGCTCAAGATTAAAGAGAACCTCACATTTCTTAAATGATCGTTGAAATAGATCATATTATCTTCGGAATAATGCATTTGGACGATACGTTATTCGTGGATTAATGATATGCTCATGATTATGTATATTACTACTTATTAATACGATTCCATATTCGTATCAATTAGTCTATAATCCTTAACATTGTGAGGATAAACACACAAAAATTAAATCTATTATTATAGTGGAAACATTGGGAAATACACTAATCGGTAAAACGACTTAATTTGGAGAAAGGCAAAAACAGACTAATAACTCTCATACCACCATCTAAAATAGACGAAATAGGGAGAATAAAATTAATTTTTTAAGTTCATTTTCCCCATGCACCGAATATTGTCATTACAGGAGGTTTTACAATATTTCTTTTACATATTTACTTCTCTGATTTCTTGAATAACTATTATTTATTATTTTCGCATCAATCCCCTTATGAACATTATTACCCCACAAAAGTTTTTAAAAAATGTTATATTTCCTTCGTATTTCTATCAACTTGGACATATTTCTGGTGTCCAGCGTATTGATCTTTAAATATTCACCCATAAATTGTCTTCTTTCGTACCCAATTAAAGGGCAATCTCATAAAATATGTTCCACTGCATCTACATTCTCCTTATGTATGCAAACTTCATCCCTCGTGATTTTCTTCTTCTTCTTTAGATGTGCATTGAAATTCGGAAGCATTGAAATGCAATGTTATAATTTGCTTGAACCATTTCTTATTTTTGTGCGCAAAATCCTTCAATCAATAAATTTATTGGACTCTCCCCCTTGTTTCACAATCCCGTCTCTTTTGCCACTGCGGAGTCAGTGTAATCATTATCTTTGTCTTGCCTCTTTTATCAGTCTTATTATTATCGTTCTCACAGATAATGAAGAAAAATATTTTTCAGCCCTTCTTCAATCTCAAATGACCAATAAGTGATATTTGTGGAATTTTTTTGAACGAAAGTATAATAAATAGTATTATAATTACACTCTATTGTGTTTTATTACAATCTATTGTACGTCAGTATATGTAATCTTCGACCACGAAGAAAATTTGTTTGTATCGTACAGAATCACCCAAATAAGTTTTTATGAAAACAATTGCAAAATAGGAGAAACGAGTGAATGAGTAAGGTGGAGCGGAAGACGATAACCCTGTAAGCGGAAGGGAGGACAAGTTCGGACTGTTGTCGGAAGGGAGCGTGGGCGGCGACGGAACACCGTTCAGCTCAGCCCTTTCGCAAACACGGGGCTTCGGATTACGTACGAGAATCCGAGATGCCTGGCAGGGAGGCATGAAGGCCGATGGCCCTACGGGAGGACGGTCGGAATGAAAGGGGGAATGGAGTGGGTGAGAGATAGAGGGAGCACGATTGCGCCGGTGAGGACATCCAACCATTGTGAGGACTGCGGACGATGAGAATGATATGGCTGCTTAGATTTGCAGCATGGGTAAAGTACTATAAAAGACATAACGGAGAGTTGTCGAGGTAGAATCAGGCTATTGCACCTATTTGGATTAAAGTCAAGTGGCTGCATGAAGTGACTATTTACATATATTATGAAACATGTTAATGATTAGTTTGATTTTTAACATATTTCGAGGAAGAATGTTGCGGGAACTCCCCATCTGATATTCACGATTCGGTTCGTTTGCTATTATTTTTTATTTCGTTGGGGATTATAGTAATTTTTAGTGTCAAAATAAAATAACTGGTAGCTATTCCGGGAAACAATAAAATGACAGGAATGTTGTAAAATGTGTTGTTTCAATGTTGCGAGAAGCATTCATGATGTTATCGATAGAATAATATCTGTTTTCTAATCAGCTGTTCTACAACCTAAGAGTAATGTTGTTTATCAAGCCTAGTAGTCATGCCGTAACACATTGTTTTTTTAATAAGAACCACGGAAAGAAGGATGGCTCGTTATGTAAATAGAACCCCTCGGCAAATTTTATTAATGTGTCATATAATAAATTAAAAACCTTTAATTAAAGACTGTTCCTCGAAAATACATTTCGAGCGGTCACGGTCTCCAGTGTAGAAAATATTCCACCCAACTATCACAATGATAATCTCTTCGGATTAAGCTTCCTCCAAATCCGTTATTTCCCTTACATTGACCAGGAAGCAGCAAGCAATATTAATATACGGTGATAACCAATCTGGAATTTGTAAAATTAGATTAATTAGTTGTTTCCATGTATTAAAAATAAATGTATGCACATGTTTTCCATATTATTTATCTATAATTTATCCTGCAAGTGATTCGTCTGATTTTTTTCATCAAACTTATTCAACAAAGCGATTTAACAGTTTATCAATCGCTTCACATCCCTATTTTTATCATGACGGAAAATTTCCTCAATAATCTCTCCCACACGCACTCAAATGCTGAGCTGCCATATTAGCAACCTTGCGATTGTCTATTTAGTAGATTACCACTAAAAAGGACATTTGAATAATTTCATAAGGACCTTTCATAAGCAGCACTGGAGTTTAAATATTTTATACCTTAGAAATTTTCATTCCCATCAGTCCCAGAGTAGAAATACATTCTCTCTTACACACAATTAATGATTAATTTCGGTGTCTACTTCCCACTGAAGAAGCATGTAGAGAGTGAGCACGGAGCGCGTTGCAAGGACGAAAGACTGGGATGTGTTGAGTGCGGAAGAGCTTCGTTATGCATGGAACTGGTGAACCTGTGTAGTGTGTTCGTTTTTCTGAAGCTTTCTAATTTTCATGTTTTACTATTTTTGACTTCTTCGTGTATTCTTCTGTTTGTATTTTAGTCTTTTCAGATTTTGTATGTAATTATCGAAAATTTTGGCGTGATTTTAGTTAAAAAGAGAGAAATGCGCATTTTCACATCTACATTTTAAAGCTTTACATTTCAATTATTTGTAATAATTGTTCGTCAATCTGAGTTCTATGTCGTACTATTTTTGTGAAGTCATTGTGAATCTTTGTGTCATATTGTGAATTTGCATTATGTCGTGTTTTTGATTGACGGTGTATTTGAAACGAACTAAACACGACTTCCTAGAAATCTAATAGAAACTTGTCGAGTAGGGAAGTTTCAAAATATTGGAAAATTTTGTCGGTACAGTTCGCTTTTAATCATCAAAATTATATGAAATTAACAATTTTTGAACATAGATGAAAGCTTGTCCTACAGTTGGCCTTATTTATATTACTACTTAACATTAAGTGTTTTAAAACAAAAATATTGAAAGAATCATGTTAAGTATTTTAGAAGGTAGTTATCTATCAGTAATTATTGATAAATTACATGGTATGAGTACATTTTGAAAGGGAATTATATTTGAATTAAATAATTATGTATTCTACTACTGACGTCCATTATATATATATA
>NNCF01126858.1:206353-240617 GCA_002313205.1 Laupala kohalensis | reverse complement strand
ATTATTTTCTAGTTGACAATTTACTCTACCTTTCTCATATCAATAACAATTCACTGAATTTAACTACCATCCGATCTGATCAACAATTAAATATACTTTTCTTTCTAACAAAGGTTATACACTGAATTTAATCCTAAACTTATTTTATTAACAATTTAATTTATCTTTCAATCAACAATAATAATTCACTGAATTTACATGGCATAACTCTATTGGCAAATGAGTTCAGTCTTGGCACTGATTTAGTCCAGAGTTCGTGCTCTCTTTATAACTGATGCCAATTACTCTATGACGCGCAAGCGCAACACGATGTTGGTTTAAACATACCTCTCAAGATGACAGACTATGCAGGCCGTAGAGTAGGGTCCTCGCAGAGGTCAGCACGGCTCCAATCTCTGGCAGCTGCTAATGGCGTCGATCAGCGGCGAATACCCCAAACGTTGCCCTATTCGTTTTCTGCGTAATCGGCTCCCCCGAAACACAGCGTCAGCATTTACAATGTCCGTTCGATTAACCATTCGAAAATAGTTTTTGCGTGGTTGGGATCGAGGTCAGCTTATTTACTCGTCCCGATGATCAAATCAAGATCAACAATTAAATCTCGAACGCAAAATAAACATCTGACGAAACATGAACTATGAAAAAATCTGAGCAGTATCAGCTATCTGAGCGACATCAGAAACATATCAAAAACATCGAGAAATACTGAGCAACATCTGAGAAATATATCAGACAAACATTCGCGATCCAAAACACATGACTGAGCGATCTCCGACAAAAAAGAACGTGATCTATCTGGGCGACACGAGTGAGTGAGCGATCTCCGACGAACATGTGTGAGCGATCTCCGACGAACATGAATGAGCTATCTGCGAAACATAAGTGAGAGCGCGATCTGAAATACAAGTCTGAGCTCCGACGAAACATAAGTGAGAGCGATCTAAAATACATGACTGAGCGACGAAACTTGTATCAGCAGTACGAGAAAATACTTGAGTGAGCGCGATCTGAGACCCAAGTGATCTCCGACGAAACGTGTATCAGCAGTACGAGAAAATACATGAGTGAGCGATCTCCGACGAACATGTGTGAGCTATCTGCGAAACATAAGTGAGACTGAAATTTCGTTTGATATCCCTTAAATGGTCTTTATACCTCCTCTTGCCTACTCTTCTCCCAAAAAATCTTCAAAATTTTCAATCCCACGTGATCGAAACTTCCAATGCCAAAACGATTCCCCCTTCTTACGCCTCGACTCTGATTGGGAAATTTTTAAAGGGCTTCTAACGTTTTCTTGCAACAACGTTTTGCTTTCAACGATCTTTCAAACAAGCTGTCTCTTGTTTCGACCTTTCGCACATCTGGGTTTATTTGGTCGGGTTGGGTCGCCTCCCCCATCCCCTCGCTAACTTGCAATTTCTAAAAAGTCGTAAATTTGTCTTGACGCCAAAAGAAGCCGACAGAGGACTGCGCCACACCCGATGCGACCGTAGCCCTTCGTCAATCTCCAGCGGCCGTCCTTTTAAATTTCTTCAACTCTCCCTCTCTTCTAAATTTCATTCTTTCCGGACAAGGATATATATATATACATACATACATACTCGTATATCATAATTCATTACTTGATATCAGTAAATAACTAGAAAAATGACTTGAAATAAACTTCCAGATTTGGAATAGTACTCCTTAAATGTTTATTTTTGAAATTACCACACTGACCGTGTGGTGGTGAGCTCGCAGTAAGAGTGGACCACAGCCCTCGCAGAGGAGCGCGTACTTCCGTAATTCGACCGGACGTGTCGTGCACATTCGCCTACTTATCCAGAATCCACGAAACACGGCTCGCCGGGGACTTGAGGCGATGTGGCTCGGCAGCTGGATGGCGAAAGCTCTTAACTCAGCTAACTCGATTGCGGGCTGAGAGCTGGGCGATTCTCACTTGTCGTTCTGAGATAGTACAGTTTCCCCCAAGTTCACTTCATTCGACGTGCGTGATTTGCACAGCAAGTACTGAAGGATATCAGGATTGAAGAAATTTTTCGGATGTTAAGTTATTTAATGTGTAAGTCTAAAATTGCAATTACTGAAAACTGTATTAAATATATTTTGTCTGAATTAAATATATACAAATATCCTCAATAAAATCACATCACAACATTTTTGAAAGTTTTTTTTCTTTCAGAGAATTTATGTACCTTATGAATCTGGAGAAACTCTGTGGTGATGATTTCTTTACAATGTGTAATGTTTGTTTGGAAGTGTTTTGTATTGTATTTATTATATTCATTGTACGATTCTCGTATATTTTCAGAAAATAAATATAATCATAATGCAAGTAAAATTGTTACCACTGGTAAACACAACAACTGGTCTGCAATATAATAAAGATGGCAGCGGAATTTTATATAATAAGTTCAAATTAGGAGAAATTTTTTATCGTTCTTGTAAAACATTCTCGAGCGCGTTAATATTTAAATATGAGCATTTTTTCAATTTTTTATGGTTCTCGTGAATTGAATTACAATTTTAAGACCATTAACATACATGCCTAACTTTATAAGAATCTTTGCAAAAAATTCAAAGGCGCTTAAAAATATTCCATGGAGGTTAAAAATACTTTATGTCCATAAATACGCTGTCAAAATGCGTGATAGTGATGTTTATGTACTCACAACCAAGACAAACAGGACATGAATCATTCTCACGCATTGGAGACGCTTTGTTGTCCTGGTACTTTTTTTCATTTATTTATTTTTTGTCGTGTCTTCATCTCTCGACATTACACTACACTGCTCTCTTTCCAAGATCTTATCTCTTTCTCCACTTTGTCACTTGCCTCTACTCCACTTCATTCTGCAATGCTGCATATCTCTGCTGCCCTTGTCACGTTGCCCGTTCCTAGTCATTCGAGGAGATATGTGCTGTGTCTATTATCTCCGATATACAGTTCTTAATCCACCTATTTTGCATAAAAACGTTTCGAATACCCGGTATTTAGCTTCAGTATTTATTATTTGTCCCTTGCTCACTGTATTTATCATATCGATGCTGCCCATTTCACGTATGTATTCTCTCTCCTGAGCGTAATAGGGACAGTCCCAAAGCATATGCGTTGGTGTTTCAGCTTCTAGTCCTGGTACTCCCTTATACGAAGTACTACGTCACAAGTTGGTCCTTCGGATGTACAACTCGCTTCGTAACATTCTGCACCCTTGTCCTAGTCCTGCCCCCAGTTACTGGCAAGGGAAACTCGTGGGACACATGTTCTCAAACCCTATCCTCGGAACGACCAACCCTGCGCCTGTGTTGTCTACGACTGCGCTACGCTCTTCCAACACTACACTTACCAACTCCTCCACGTCCATTTCGCTTATTACCTCCATTACTCTGGCCACCATTTCCTCCTAAACTCACCTCCCGCAACGAAAGACAGTACGAAAATATGCTCACTGCATCTCCACTAATCATTCTAGTGGATGAATTTCCTCCTCCTCCACCGTTATTAATATCTCACTACTTTTCTCCATTCCATACTTCCTCATTCTCCTGCACTGTCACCTCCATTCCTATCCCCTGCGTAAAGTTTACCTCCGCCCGTGCGCGTCCTCGCATTTATTTACGCGCAGCTTAATTTTCCGCGCGACTGGCATTAAGTAAACACTCGAAATACGCTACTTACGCAGATTGTTGTCCTGAAGATGCGTCTTTACTCGTAAGTCTGCCTTCCATGCCGTCTTTTGTTCTTGGTTTCGCGTGCGTGGGTGGATGTCGGAATGCCGCGTTTCCATTTTGCTCAGCGGAGCATGAAGACTTCGAGGAATAAAAATACAAAGAACATTCCAACGAATGCATAAGTAGGGAATGGAACGGGAACGTGTTGAAAATGCACTTTGCGAGAAATTTCGTTTTTGATCATGGAACACCTCATTCTTAGTGGTATCATTAAGGGATTTTTCGAATTTGTGAGATCGCAATTTACTTGTAAATCCCGATGACACTTTAAGGTAGGAAAGTCGCATGATATAAATAGGAAAAAATGTTTAGAAATGAGTATTCAAAATCTCAGGTAAAATGTGGATTGTTTAAAATTAGTTGCATTTTATATTACAACTTTTATCACGAAATTTGTATTAAATTTCTATCATAATCGTTGCTTGGACAAGCCAGTTGCTTCTGGAGTTTTTCTGCGAGACATACGTTAAGAACCTGTTTCGTAAAAGAATGTATTGAAGAACTTACCTGATAGTAATAGTAAGAAAATTTCACATCCTATCTACTCCAACTGTAGAAGAGTTATAGTAAAAGACTTGCTTATTTTTGGGTATTGAAAAAAGTTTTGAATCCTGAAAGCGTAAAGAGATAAAAAATTAAAAACGCCAAGTAAATACGATGGACTGGTCGTACATGGTAATTATGCAATTCAAGACTGTGTAATTTACATCCACGGTGTAATGGTAAAATTTTATTTGAGTAATAGAAACCCGAAATGTGGTCAAATTTCTAAAATATTAATGTATCGAATACAAGAGTACTGAAGTTTGTTCGCGAAACTGGAACTCATATCCGCGAAAACAACATCACAGCACTTAAAATAATGTTATATGAGTGACAATATAATAATTTCTTCGGTTGAGGTTGGGAGAATTTTATGAATAAGTTTAGGGGCATGAAGAAAATCTTCATTAGATACATGTTTATCCCGTTGAAGTGAAGAAGTAAAAAAGTGACACCGAGTTTCCTTACGTGAGAACTCCATGGCATTTGTTCATCTCAGATTTTTATTGAAGTGAAATTACATTTGTTTAAATGTTTTTGAGAATGTGTTTCTCAAACAAACTTTTTTCAGAAAATTTGAATCAGGCTGAATGCACAGATTTACTTCAAGGTAAAATGGATTTTCATTCTATGCGATATATTGATGTTTCTGTATACGTGAAAGTTGAAATTTTCTAATGAGTGGAATTTTACTCGAAGGATTGGAGTGTGTGAGACACGTAAACATTTAACAAAGTTGTTGTACGGATTGACGCCTCTGCAAAATATCGGAGGAAATAAATCTCTGATATTATGTGATACATTGGATGTTTCTATTATTTATGAACAAGTGATAAATGATCAATCATATTGAATTATTTTAGAAAAAATAATAATAACTTATTGAGGAAAAAACTACTTTTCTTTGCCCTTAAAATTACGTATTCATTGGAAATCGAGTATCTAAAAATTCCAATCCCTACTATTAAGTTCTACTGAATGTATCCTGTAGTTAATTGATATTCATTGAATAAAGAGTAATATCCGTATCAATTTTGTCTCAGATCATTTAAGAGCTCTCATGAATTATGACTTCTACCACCCTATAAATGCTGTTAATTGAGATTATGAGGCTTTAACCCGAAACGCCTCTTTGATCATGTTTCCTTTCACAACCCTTGTCTCAATTCAACGGTTTTCCTTCCACACCACCGTCCACATTTCCAGTTATTCTCCTAATCTTACACTTTATTCCGCTCTTATCTATCTAATCTTTGTTTCCCCGCTCTTCGTTTCCTTCTTCGGGGAAACGCACCTCGCCAATGGATACTCGAGACGCCTTGGCGTTAACGTCCGCGCATAAACTCGTGCCACGAGGGAGGCCACTGATGAAGACGCCCTAATCAAGGGCAATGGGCCGCCCTTGATTAAATTCAGGACCATGATACCGACCTCAGGGGCGAGAGGTGGTGAACTGCGACTGAGGCATCGCACGTCAGATGAAAAGGGATGTCTACACAACCTATGTCTGCGTTGGATTCATTTTTTTTTTCTTCATATAGTACGTGACGTACGCAACCACTAACCCCTTCAAATATTGTTTTTCCGATCCGTTCAGTCGTTGTTCTCGTTCCCAGTCTTTCATTAGTGTACGTACCACCATCGTCCTTATTCCCTTTCATCTTCCCATCGGTGCCGCTTGTGCTGACGTGAGCCAATTTTCACCATCAGGGCTTAGAAATTAAAGGATTCGCGCTCTCATTCTGAGGAACTTCCATTTAGCTCTGTCGCTGTAATGTGATCTATCGGGTGAAGGGCACTGGAAGACTGGCTTCGTCTCCTCTCCTGTCTAAAGGGTTTCGATTCCCGGGCAAGTCTTTAATATTTGAAACATACGTCCCCTTGAGAGAAAGTGGGTTCAAACTAGAGATGTGACGTTCGTGAACGAACGATTCCAAAGGATCGAGTTCTCAGTGAATCGTTCACCCCAATTGTTTATTTTGGTGAACGGTCGTTCTTCGTTCATCTAAATATTAAAATTTTTCGCTATCTTTAGTTATTCCAGAAAATTAAATGATATCGTAGAAAATATCTCTATTTAATAATAGCCAAGCCTCTTTTGTAGATTACATCAGAATAAACAAATAGTAAACACAGTAACGTAAAAACAAAATATGAAATAACGTTTGAGTGTAATAAATCTATACACTTTTACTCCGGCATCTGAAAAACTGTCACAACAAATATTGTGTTCCGCCCATCTAAAGGTCACATGATATATTCAACAATACTGGATTCAATAAATCAGTCAAAAGTTTCTCATAAACACTGTTTTTGATTTCTGTGAATTTTTCATTATTTCTTTGAAAATGATTAGTATATATTGTTTTATATCCTCGAATATATAATCCAACAATATTGTTCTTTACGCAATCAATATCCACACAATCTTCCAATATAACCGTTAATAGTTGACATAATTCGTCGAGAACTGATCTTTCAGAACGTAAAAATCCTCCCCGACCATCGTTCCTACTTCGAACACCGTTCACGAGTCCGACACAGTCCAATCGTCCCTTCATGTTACTGTGCTCTATTACTGGTACCAACACACTTCACTGGGTAGGGAAGTTCTGTAACAGTGGTCCAGAAGCAAAGTGGAATTTTTGACACATCGTTTAAATGTCGTGCCCAAGGACTAAAAAGATATCAAAAAATCACTATAAAATTAATGTGAACTCAAATCATTTGGTTTTATTCTTATATGGATATGGCACAAGAATATGGGATGTGTATCATCTCCAATTTCCCTCTCTTTTCACAGTTCTGATATAATTACTTTATTAACTATCTCTAAAATGTATGTCTCATATTCTGGCATTAATATATTATATGGCGCGAGAATATGAAATTCGTAACATCCCCCCCCCCTCCGGAATTAGCTGACTAGAGCGGGAAAACATGTGAACTATGGAACGACATTGAGTGAACGATTCCGGAGAGGGAGTGAATGATGAACGACTCGTTCCTTCTGGTGAACGAAATTTCGTACCTCTAGTTCAAACTATATACAATAGGACCCCTCTTAACCGCCATCGGATCAACTGGTCCTCGTATATACCGGACTATCCCATGGAAAAGTATTTCCGTGTATAATAGTTCTGATATGTGTATAATAATTAAATCTCTTTCCGTGTATAATAGTTCTGAGGTAGTGACAAACATTGATTGTTTGGCGGATTTTTGCTGTCAAGTTCCTGGAAAGTAAAACAGGATGACGCGACTTTAGATGTGCAATGTGTTTGTGTTGTGGCGGACAGAACGGGGAAGAGGGAGGGACATTACCAGATTGATTCCCCTCTTGCTTCCGAGGTTATTATTCTATTAATCAATATGTACATGTATATATTTTCTATGAATCAATTCTTTCGTGTTCCTTTATGTGTGTATGTATGTACGCACAGTACAGTAAAATGAGTTGCACTGACGTCTTATTTGCTTGTTTATTTGCGATAACCTGATGAAATTTTAGGTTCTCTTTGAACGAAAATGTAACACGGGAACTCGGATTAATCGGCCAAACGGGTAACAGGTCAGGGCCTTGGTCACGGCCGATCAGGTATGTACGTTACCATTTAAATCATTCTTCCCTTGGAATAATATTTATTCAATGAGCCACTAAGAAGCGAAACCTAGAGCGGTATATAGAGGGAGAGAGGAAGTTGCGATAAGAAAAATAATAAGAGAAGCCTACTTAACATTTAATAATGTTCCATGAATACTAAAATATTTTGAAAGAAATTACGGAATATTCTATTTTAAGAAGTTTTATTATTTATGGTTGTAGCACATTAAAATATTTTTATCTACAAATTTTGTTCGTGATGCTGTGTAGTAAAATGTACAAGAAAACGAGATTTAGTATTGTGTCTACGAGTGTTAACTCTGTTGCTCAAATGTTATTCCTTTTCATTAAAATGCTCTGTATCAAAGATACGTTGCTGAACGTCCATTTAATCTTGAAGACAATAACGGTTCTCTAATTTGTTCCAGTCTTTCTCGGTTCATGCATGGTGAACGACGTAATGATTTCATTTTACATAATACTTCGTGCAGATAATTTACAATTTATGATGCTAACAATCCTAACATAAAAAATGACTCGAACAGCGTAGGAAAGAAAATATCCACTCGTAATGCATGTTTAACGAAGATGCTCGGACAATTCATTGCACTTCAATGACTTCGTTGATTTCATTTAACGGGATGAAAATTCAAGTCAATTGTTGGAAGCACATTCCGGAATACAAGTTAGAAATTTTAAGTTGAAATTAAAAGTAAGCTGAATGTATGGGAATTCGGTTGCTCTGTTCATGCTAGTGAAGTTAGTTTGATAAATATATTTTTTACATTAAATGGAGTGCAAAATACGAGTATAGGAATATAGAAAACATGTTAATAATTAGAGAATAATAATTAAATAGATTAGATGACCGTGAATATAAATCGCTGGTAGGAATTTTTACTTTCTCATATACATAGTATATATAGAAAGTATTGTACTCCTGAAAAAATTCGAAAACGAGATTTTTGCGAAATAAATTCCGTTTTGGTGAACCTTGATTCCAAAACATTTTTGGCGTAACGTCCGTCCGTCCGTCTGTACGTCTGTACGCAGCGATTCTGAGTAAATGGATGAATCAGTTTAATTCATATTTCGTATTTACAATAGATTTTACTTGTTGTCGATGAACGTGCTCTGATTTTGTTTTTGCTTTAAAACAAAGGGCACTTCCCATGAAGGTCAAAGTACATTTTTGAATATTTTTCAAGAACTGGTCCAACGATTTTGCTTAAATTTTCTGTACGTAAAGTACAATTAGTATGCATTATATCCGCATTAGCGGTATTTTGATTAAAAGTTTGGTATAGCTGCCGTAAAAAAATTCTATCTGCTACATTCACGCATTTGTTTACTGTTTCAAGAACCTTGAATGTTATTTAACATGGATGAAGCAGGTAGAGTAAATTAATATTCTGAATATTTATTTTACTTTCAGATCTCTAATAAAAGACGCTAAAAAGTTGAATTATTAGCTTTGAGCCCGACAGAAATGTTATAGTTTATTACTTTATTATATACATAGAAATCTCTTAAATTGCGGTGAACCTCGGGGAAATAGTCTCTACGAGGCCACCTCAGAGGTCTTTGGGTCTCGCAAGTTGAATGAGGATGGAAGACGGGTCCGGGAGGCGAACGGGATGGCGCAGTTGGTAGGTGCATGAGCTCGGTAAGCTAAAATTCCGAGTTCGAATCTCGGTCCCGTCTCCCATTTTCATTCAACATAACTTAATTAATTTATTATATACATTTTATATAATGTTTTTTGTACTTATTTCTTACACTCGTTTTATATGCCATGAACATATATGGCGCGTAGTTTGAAGTTTGCCAATGGGGCGAATCCAAATAGTATATGTTTGTAGATGTGTCATTTTATGTTACTTTGAACAGGAGCACGCAGGAATGACTGCATCTAATGTTTCTCTTGGTATCGTGAATCTTCCACCCACGCGACCTCTACGCCGTTCTCGTATTCTCTGTATCGGTGACGCTGCATCTTTTGGCTGTGTAAGCTTACGTATCAGATGTGCCCACTGCTCCTTTTGCTGGATGTTCTTATTCATGCTGTTTGTCATATTTAATCTTCGTGCATATTATTTGATGTATGAGAGAGTTATTTTATAATATTACTTATGGTTTGAAGAATTACCTTGGTTACGTGACTTTTTTGTTTGGAAGGTAAAGTGTAAGTAATTTTTTTTGTTTATTATTCATGATTTTTTAAAATTCAATGTTTTATAGCATTTTCAGTTGTTAAAAATAGTATTATTTTAAACAATATATTTTATCACTTACAGAATTCTTTGACGAGATAGATAAGGAGCGTTACGAAATAACAGGAAGTAAATAAAACAAACAGTATCACCTATTTAACCGAAATATTTAATAGATACGATTAGTGTTTGTTAATATAATTTTGAAATTTCAAATGGCAAAAAATTAACTCTTTAGTTCCTTATTAAATTTTATAAGAATATTTATGGTCTGCTGGCTTTGTTCTCGCGTTAATAATATCCTATTTATCTTTATATTTATTAATAAATATATCTTTAGAGATATAATATCATCTTGCTGATCTTATCTCCCCAAAAAATGAAAAACCAGAATTTGTATATTAGAGATTCTTTTATATAAATGGTTGTAAAATATTTCTTTAATAAACTTTTTAAATTGGGTAAAATGAAGACGATCAAAAAATAGAGTAACATGTGAAAATCATCCCTCTCCTAATAGAATGATTTAATGCCGCTCTCTAGTCCAGACTGAGAAACGTATATGAGAAAGTATGTGCAATGGTTTTGCACCACTAGTTTTATTGATTAATTTGCTATTTAAGACTGTTATAATGTTTTTAATAATAATAATAATAATAATAATGTGAATTTATTCCTTTTCAAAAATACGTACAATAAACTTACAAAACACTGATTGGAATATACCGATTGGAATTAGCCGCAATTGCCAGTATACGCGGCTAACTGAAACAAAACAACATGGATTTTATCATGTCGGTGAGAAATAAGGAAAGAGAAACGGTCACTCCGTGACGTTAATAATGAAATTAACTTCAAAATAGCTGTTTTAACTCAAAGTTGACAGAGTTGAAAATTACAAATTACTACTTAATATTACACATATAAATACAACTGGACTTTTTTATCGCCAGAAACCTGTAATTGATGGTTTCAAAAGAAACATTAATTTAATTTTACATACTGAAGAAATTGAATTAACTTTACATCACAGTCAGTTCATATCAGTCTTCCATTTTACTTATTTTACATCTAAAGCGGCTTTGAAATGTATGAAGTACAAACACAAACAATTCACTGAAATACATGGACATGGATGGTATTATATATTAAACTCAAGTACAGTAACTCTGATACTTACACACTGAAAATAACAGACACTAGGAAACTATGGAAGTTAGGAGGTTAATATCATTGATGTCACTGAGCCAGTTTTTAACCTTTCAAGAGAAATTGACTAAAATTTGAAACTTAATTTCTATATTTATTTTTTTTTGCAAAAGTTTAAAATATTGGATTGAAAAAGACATGTTTTGAAAAAAAAGATTTATTTTGTACGATTGTGAATCGAAACGTTCCAATAGCATTCTATTCCAATAAAATTTGCCGTTCGGATATCTGTCGTATGTCGTGTTGTTGTGAGGAGACATCAATCACATTCGTCAGCTGATCCTAGCTTATCATTTCTTATATCAGGAAGTGCGCTACTGTCAATGTGAAGACAGTTGACCCGTCATCTCTTCCAAGTCCATCCAATATCTCTCCGAGAGAGCACGTGCCATCTCCTGCTCGGTCATCCATTGTGCGTGAAGTGACAGCTCTCCAGGATGGCGCCAATGTAGTGAAACTGCCTACGTATAACATCGCCACCATCTCCACCCTCCTTCTCGCCACTAGTAATACCTCTCCTAACCCTTCCCTACCACCCCCGTCGACTCCTCGCCACTCGCCGAGAGCAGCTCCCGATGTGCAGGCGTCTGATGGTGCCGGAAGCAATCTGGACCGAATTTCCCCTGAGAGGTTTCCGACCCTGCGATGTGGGACGCTGGCGGTTTCTCGACGGACGGCATCAGAAGCGTGGCGACTCGTACCCCTTCTGGCTCATCGTCACGTCTTGGAGACATCATTGCCACCGTGGGCTAAACGTGGACAAGATGAACTCCCTTATTGTGTTACAGAATTTATTGGTCAATATATCGCTTATTTCTCCTTGATTTCTTCAACTTCAGACGATTTTTAAGACGGTTCTTTTATTCTTTCTCGTTTGTATCCGTATTGTATTAGTGACACGAATTATTATTAGAACCATTTCTTCTGAATCACCATTAAAATAATCACTTGTCCTTCATTGAACGTGTATTTGAAACGTTTTACAAATGTATTATGAAGGGCGTATACATTAACTCTTGTTTAATAAAATATGGGTGGATAGATAAAGGTGTCTGAAATGTTCAATAACCTATTGGCGTGTTCACTCATTCAAGGAGAGAAGTCCTGTTGAAAAAGTTCGGTGACTGGTTACAAAATATGGAAAAATAAAAAAACAACATGTGAACAAATATTTCCATAAAGATTGCTTAAAATTGAACAAAAATTGTCTTGTAAAAAATTAATTTGATCTAAAATATTTTTGGTATTCTTGGAATTAGATAACATTTAATTTTTAAAAGTTATCTAGTGAATTAGAATCAATGTAGGGTAATTTAATGGTTTTAGTACTTAGAAACGAAATGTATACGCAATTAAGTGTTACAAACAATTATTATTCGTTTTGTTAAAGTATTTTTACTGTATGTTATTCATCGTTAAATAACAGCTCTGCATTTCATTCGGAGATGATGTACATTGCTGTCCGTCTGACCCATAAAAATTCCTCCAGCATTTTTAGTAGATAGAGGACATCAAAGATTCGCTGCAGTGAACGAGCTATATGCGCAGCGGTATTAGCGACGCTGGCGTCAAGTCCATGAACAACGGAGGAGATACGAGTCGTAGGTTGTTGGGAGAAGGGCAGGTGACACATGAGCGATGGCCGAACTCAGTGCTCTCATGCAACACGCTAGCTTCTCATGCAAGATGGCAGAGAATAGTGGTACGGGAAGGATTAGGAAACCAGAATTAACTGAGATAGGAGTGTGAAGGAAAAGAACACTGAACATTTGAAATTAAAATTATCCAAAAAAGGGTTATTAAAAATTCAAAAACTTTTTAGTAGTATAAAAGAAAATACTTGTGATAATCCGTTTTATTATGTATACTAAAAAAAAAGATTACTGGAAGTTCCCGTTGACTACTTATAGTTTTTAGGGTTGTACAATAATCGGAATAAAGTATTGAAAAACTGATTTTTAATATCCAATTTCCAAAGTTCAGTTGTATTCCAAGTACTTGAGATGTAAACAGAGCAGGACAAAAAATATTGAAATATCCAGTATTGACGTTGATTGAAGTGGGTTTTTGAAAAAGGAAATAAGTGAAAAAAATCTACGTCAAACGAATGTTGGAAAAATTGTATCAGTTACTATTAAAGAATTTATCCAAGAATATAAATCACTCACATTCAACACTGAAACCACAAACTGAAGGTGTTAGTACGTACATTGTAATATTTGTAGAGAGTTTTTGCATAGCGTACCTGGGAGCTATCGTATATGCTATCCATATACGAGTTACTTCTGCGCATGCTCAGAAGTTAGTGGTACACTAACTCTCTTAGCGTAGTAAGTTACGACGACTCTGTTGCATATGATGTTCGTGGTACGATAGTGAGCGAAGTCGTGGAGGATTCTGGTCTGGATTAAAGGTTATGTTGATATCTGAGAGGGTATGCAAACGATTTGTTGGTTGTATGTGCCGTATGAGAACGTTCTGGTGGGCTTAAAGTAATTGTGTACGTTTGCATATAAGTTGTTTGATTGGGTTTACAATTTTTATTATAATTTGATTCGAAGGTACGCTATGCAAAATGCATCCATTGCACCATGTATGTTCTGCGGTTGGCGTCATCAACGTAAAGTATACGCTAGGAAGCGTGTACGTCGTGCAGAAAACTCTCTTGTCACTACTCTTTTCCACCTTACCCTGCTTATTGGTGAAGAACTTGGGAAGGAGAGATGTTGAGTTGCCGATGAATGTACGGTTCCTCAGCTACTTACGAGGAGCGGGGAATCAGATTCCTCTGCACTACGATGGGAGCGCAGATGGCTGCATTGCACCTCCGCTGTCTCATTGGTTTTAGTGATGAAATGGATTAAGTGAGGTATATTACTTCTAAATAATGAACATTCTATAAAATAGGGCTAGGATCGAAGTTGAATTGTTTAAAGACACGCTTAAAAATATGACATAGGGTATTTAAACCAAACTTGTATTAATTGATATGATTACTTTAATTCTACGATCACTTAAAACTTAAAATTAATATAAATTGAAATATTTGTATTATGGATATATGAAAATATTGATGAAATTAAATCCTTCAGAAAGGTGAGTTTATTATAGTTGATCTTATTGTAAGTCTCTAGAAGGGAAAAAGTATATTGAGAAGGGCACAAATAATGAGTGTTATTAATGTTGACTTGTCTTATATTGTATAGTGATATTAGTTCCAACTGATGAGGAGAGTACGACGTAAGATATAAAAAAGAACATATTAGACACTATAATATAGAAGAAATGCAGAAAAAGGATGATGAATCAATACTTTTGAAAAAGTAGCGTTGAATGGTAGAAGTGACCGTAAAATAATAAGTCATACAGAAAAATTTAATCCTGGTTTACTTGGGTCGCGTTCAAAACATGTGGTACACGATCTTCTTGGAAACATATTGAGGTTAAATAATTGGTACAATTGCTGCTTCATTGTCTTCTTCGTAGAACACATACGGGGATGCAACGGTATTAACTCTGGATGAAGTGTCGTTAAACCATTTTCTTCACTAAAATTTTGGGATTTTACCGATTTTCGTTTAAGAGCAAAACCTTGAAAAAATTGTATGAAATTTATTTGGGTTTTCTGTGATAATAGATTTTTGCGAGATCTGAGATCTGATTGTAAAGAAAATTGTAGATGAAGAGAATGAAGGACGGAAGATTAAAAAGTGTGCATCGTCGAGCATTAGTGTCTGATAGCGGCTGAACAAGTCACGGTCAAGCACTTGAACATGTAGAGGAAGCGGCAAGCGAAAGCAGTCTTTGAAGTCTGATAGAAATCATTGCGCTGTGGGACTGGGTGATTTGTCGGGCTCCGAAGGGAGAGAAAAACACTCTTACTGTCCACAAAGTAGTAGTTTTTGTAAAGGAAGGAAATTCAGTTCATGTGAGATGGTGTCATGGTGAAATATGAAACGTTTGCGGACTGTATTTCGGTTGAATATATTCAAGTATCGTTACGGAATGTGTGTTTCAAAAGAGATTCCTTTGCGTGTTTTTAAGTTAGCAATACTGTGATTGCGAATATATTTTCGTCTGCAATCCTCGAGAAAAAGAAGAAAAAAACTATATTTCCTGTTTATGGAGCTGAAAATGTTTTATTGGTTCAGTATATTTTTCTCATGGAAGGAATGCAAGGTTACGGAACGAGAACATTCTATATGTGTAGAAAAGCTGACAGTTTTCACTGACATCATGGCACATAAGTATGGATGTATAGTATGTCAGTATACCTCTAGTCACTACGAATTCCTTAAATGTTTTAGTACGTAAGAATCATTCCTTGGTGACAGAACTTGAGTTAAACTCGTACTCATCTATTAAGACGGAATCAGGGTTAATAATATCATGCAAAAGTGACTTATACGAGATTGTTTCATTGGTATCGTTTCGGATGCCTCAAAATGATGGTTAATGTACCTTGTTCCTAATAGTATATAGATAGGTGTATTAATAGATAGAATGATGGTGTAGACTCATTCATTTGGATCTCGTATCCCCTCCAACTCATCTTTGGACGCCTAGGCATAACAGTTCGAGAATCGTAAGAAGCCATAATGGGTACTTCATGGCTGTTATTACAAGCCAGCTCAAGTTTCAATCTAAGGCATCAATCTTCCTTTTTTCTTCTTCTTCGTTTTCCTTCTAACTTTCCTTCCTTCTTGCCTCATTTTAATATTCATTGTTCATTTGATGTATTTATATTCAGTTTGGATTTCTTTTTTTCTGTGATTCAGTATTAAATAATTTCATTATAACATGTTACTAGGATACGATATTATTTATGTATCACCTGATAAGTCGCAAATCAATGACGAAACGTTGTGATTGAAATATATTTTGAAACCTAAAAAGGACCGTAAAAGATAATAATTTATATGCATCTGGTTTGTATCTCTTTGTTATTTATTCTTAGATTTTTTCCATGAATTATTCTATGTATTTTTGACTTGTTTATATCGTCCCCGTTTTTACTCAAACTAGTACCTAGTTTTTATAGGTTAAAACAATATATTGTCTTTAGTGGGGTTTCTCTTTTTTTCCTGACTCCATGCTCGTGATCGTCTGTTCCTCATCCTTCCACGCATGATCACCTTCGACGGGTGCTTTTTACGACCCAATAAATCCGTACTACTCTCTCTCTCTCTCTCTCTCTCTTACTCACAGAAGTGGTCGTAGTAAATCTTCATAAGCGCAATGTGCTGAATTATGAATAAGCTCCCGACAGAGACGTCTTATTGTCTTTATAAAAGACCATAGCACTACACACAATGACCGTAGTACTCAAGTATTGTAGTGCTCAAGCATGGAACCTGAAAATAAGGAAGGGACAAGAAGGGAAGAAATGAGGAGAAACCCCTATTCCCAACTAATTAGGGCTGTAACTTGTTCGGATTAGCTTTTAATAATGAAGTAAGCGGCCTGGTAATGCTAAGTTGGGTTGAGACAAAGCTGTCATATCCAATGAAATCATTTGTATGCGACTAAGGTGCAACGTCAAAGGGCTTACGTTACTTAGCCAGACCACTTGTTTCATGTGAAAAAATGTATAGTGTTTGGGGGTTTCTTTTGTGTATGTATTGTCTACGTAATAATGAATATGTTTCTTATATTTTTGTTTTAGGATTTCCTGGGAATTTATAGGATTTGGATTACTGTATACGATAACTAGATACGAAAATGTTTGAAAACTGAGCGAGAGAAACAGTCCTAGTGATAACGAATAGGTAGCTAGCATTTATCCGGGATGCGAAACCCAGCAAACGTTGCTTTTCACCCTTTACAAGATGTTAAAAGGTGACTTCTCCCGAGAAACGAAATTGAAATTAATTTGCAGTACGATTCGTTATGGGTGATGTAATGAACGGTCCATCTGATACTGGGAGGCGGAAGGATCGTAAATAAATGTCTCAGGTTGCAAAGTACAGTCGATTTCGTCTGACTACGGTGATCCTTAAAGTTCATATATTAACTGGTCAATGTAATATCTACTGGCAGTGTTTGCTTGAAGATCGCAACGTTTCCTCTGATTCATTGTGGCGCTTGCAGATTTTGTTCTAGACATTAAAGTATTAAATGACTGTCATGTTTCACTTTCCCCTGCGTGCCACGGATATTTACAAGGGATCGATGATACTAGAAAAGTAATTTCTTCAGCAAAGGAAGGTTCTTTTATACGTGAATAAAGAACTTAAACTCTAAATATTTGATTTCTAATGTACAGCTAGCTACTTGCTACAACTACCATTTAGAACCATGCTCAACAAGAATGATAGGTCAGGGTGTGGAAGGGGCACGTAATGGGTGGGCACGAACTAGTGCTAACGTGATCAAGCATTCAGGCGATTCAAGGCAGTACCTACTCGGATGCCATGATGCATGACTACATGATCTAATTAGTACTCCGCGCCTAGGTCTGTGTTTCTCGTTGGCCACGAGAAGAACTGAGGCAGTAGCATTCTGGAAATTTCTTCTGAGGCTCCGAGAGTAGGGTCAAACCTAGGTACCTAAGAGGACAACCCTATAGACGCATATAGGGACAAAACAGGCTAAACTAAGCAGCAGTATTTGTATGAGAGAAACAGCATGTGATTAGAGTTTAACAACAGACTATTGGGGAAAGGTTGCTTGCAGTGACCTCGGCGTCAGTCTTATCAAGAGTGCCCATGATGGGCAGTGGGTTTACTGTGAGCGATGTGCGTGTGCTCCTCGCGTGATTGCGTGACCCTGCATTCGCGCGTGCGCCGTGACACATGGAAGCACGCGTGGGTGACCGTGCGCGAGCGAATGCGGCTTCTCTGATGTGGTTGTGCCCATTGTGGCGAATCGCTTGCCCCAAAGCGAGTTTCAACCAAGACTCGTAACCACAATTTCGCTGATTACAGTCACAGAAAGTATTTGAATGCATTGTAATTTCTATACATCATGCTTATAGAACGTCAACTTGATCCTGTTTTGTGCTTGAGAATACCATTGATTCTACTATTTGATAAGAACTTTGCCGGACTGAGAAATACACAAATATGATTGTCAGTTTTTTTACGTATTATCAAAACAAATTGAACGAACTTCCAGAGAAATTAAGAGTTGTCTTGATAAAATGGTGAATTAATCCTGGAGAATATTTATTTAATTATTCGTAGGTGAACACTGTAAAACATTTACTTTCGATAAAATAGTGAGAAGATGAACGTTAAAATTGTTTCTACTGGTACTTCCTGTGTCCGCCATTTTTAGTACATAGCATTACTTTTCATACAATATCATACACCTTTTGCGGAAATAAAATGATAATGTAAAAGAAAGTTACTCTGCTTACCCCGTTTTGCTTACGTAAAAATTAATTAACTTGTCTTCTCAAAAGAAATGCGAGAAGATTCTTTAAATTTATAATATAAATATTTAACGTGTGTACTGACAAACTATTACTCCAGTTGTTAGTAAAATTGCAAGTGTGTTGTTAGTCGTATACACAACATATCTTTGTTGAATTGGTCTAGTGCATTGCAAATATGCAATGAACTTTATATTAAGGTGTGTGAAATCGCCTCAAGTGACCATAATTGATATTCCATTTTCAAATGCACTATTGTGTTGTTGATACATTCTTTAACGTTTTTCTTCCGATTGTTCGCAGTTTTTGACAATTCGTAATATCATAATTTTCATTCCATTTGTTCACATATCCTTTCAGTTGTGTTTGTCTACTTACAGTTTCTTCAAAACATTTCAGAATGTGATAAAACCTGTTTCGGTGCACCTGGCCTTTCAAAGAACCGAATGAGGGTACCTCGATTCTGAATTCCATCCCAATGGCCTCTTTATGTTTCGCTGTAGGTTTTCGAAAAAAAAAATAGTAAAAATTGCGAGGAGAATGAGTTATTCCACTTATGTCACACTACGCTATTAAAGCCATTATACCATTCCACTTTTTGTTAATTCTCCGCCAAACAATGCTAAACAGTTGAATTTTCGGACTCGCAAACATTGCCTTTGTGTCCGTTCCCCGAAAACGACCGGTACGTATGCTCGGGAGCAGCGTTCCTTTCCCTTTCGACCGCAAAAATACCGGTGCTTTTGACAGCGAGGAGGCTCCTTCCGAAAAAGCGGAACAGCAGCGGAGCACAATCCCCAGATCGAACGGTATGTCCCACACACTCTCAAACTTTCACTAACCACCACTGCGCGAAGGTCATTTCGTTGAGAAGAGGTCAACGAAGAATGACCGGGTGGATGGGGTTGATGGTATATGAAAAGCTTGCACTGGAAAGTGATATCGACCCGGCAGGATAATAAAGAGCTGGCAAGAATGGTGGTGGCAGTAATAATGGATGTAATTACGGTACGGTTGGGAAAATTTTTATGGGCTAGTTTGTGGTTTCCTCCCTGGTTTTAATGACATCCATGAGTCACTTGTAATGACAGAGGGGTGAATGCGTGATGCGAAACCATATTGACAGCGGAGAGGAAAGATGACGCACTCTCGGCACTGTTTCCAAAGGACAGCAGATGTATGATTTTGTGAATAATAGGGTAGTTAACTGCCCCTACAATTTTGAGAAAATTATGAATATTACCCATTTTACTCATTGTACTAACACACACTGAGACATCTGGTTTGGATATGAGATCCAAATTCAGTGTTCGGAAAGACCTTTGTAAAATCCAGATTTTTGATTCTCTGACATCTCAACCTTTGGATGTGACATCCTAACCTTGTAGAACCCGATCTTTAAGGTTAGGGTGTCATATCCAAAGGTTTGGGAAAATCCTTTCTTTCATCTGAATTTGGATCTCGCATCGAATCCTAGGACACTCCCGATCATAGTGTAACACAATTACATATTTGAATTGCTATTTAGTTCACTAGATTTAGACATTTTGAGGAAACGATTCGTAAATAATTTATCTCAACCCCTACCGTAAAAAAGTATCAAGGTTTAATAGAGAGACAAGTTAGATAACTGCTGCTCTAATAAACCAAACTTCCGCATGCGCGTCAACGTCGGAAGATGGTGCGGTGAAGTCAGAAGAGGCCAATCCATCGCAGACGACATCGATGACTATGGCAGCCCTGCAATACCCCGGCGGAGGTGGAAGAGAACCTGTTTGTGGGGAGCTCGTCTGCGCGGACAGATGGAGGCTGTGTTGGCGGTGGCGGCGTCCTGCGACTCTGCTGAGCTGGAATGCGCAAACCGTGCGCGAGCTTTTTGCCTCTGGTCTGCGCCGACGCTCGCTCACCGCCACGCCGTACAGCTAGTGCGCGCGCGCTTTGTTCCGACCGCCCCTCCTGGTTAAACGTCTGACGGGGACAGTCATATAGAATAACGCATAGAATAAATGACAAATTAAAGATCCGAGAAATGACTAAGTTCGGGTCAATAGGGATCACTGAGACGATACTGCAGGAATGTAATGGATTGTAATTAAACATCATTGTTAAGGAAATGATTACTGTGCAAAATGAAAATGAAATTGTCGTCAACGAGGATGATTACTCGGAAACAACTGAATAGAGTTCATTAACTGATTTTTGAATCAGTTGTTTTAACTTGTTTTATAGAACAGTCTTGTGATATCATTTTATCATACGAATGTGACGCTGTATTTTCGAAATTGTAAATTGTATTGTTTCCTACAAAAAATTCGCCGTGTATATCGTACCTCGTGCGTTCGTACCTCGCAATATTTTTTAAAGAACTTCCTCTTATTTTGTAAATATTATTAATTTGTAAGACTCTTAATTTATGGTCTCTGATTGTTTTCTTCTAAAATAGTTTCTTTCTATTTCATTGTTACTACGTGGTCCTACTCAAATGAATTTGTTTATGGTCACTAATTTTTACAACTATATTAAGAAATTATTGATTACGTTTAATAAACACATCCTTAAATATATTCTAAAAATATCTCGTTCGTGTATTGTATTTTCATCGATTGTGAAATACGATCAAATGGAGTGTCCATATCTTGGTGGCTTTTCCTTGTTCACTCATTACTAGTCGTCTATGCACTTCTTCTCCCTCTATTCATGCTAAATCTTTCCCCGAAGCTGAACCTTACACCGTGCCCTATGACTGCGGCAGCATCGGGTGCAGGCATTTTACGATTTTATTCTCCTCGGTATGTTTTTAATGTAAATGTGTTCACCTTTTACTACTGGCGTACAACATGAAACATGCAGACCTCCGAGCCGCACGCTTTTATATTTTGTTTTATCTTATTTAAGTAAACGTCTTTTTACCTTTTATACACTCATCATGAAACGTGACCTTCCTTGGAGGGTCTGCTCTGAGAATTAACGGTTGAGGAATACAAGGTAGTTCAGATTTCTTTTTTGATCTTATTAGAGAAATTATTTTACAGTAATAACTTTTTACGAACTGGAATTGTCTTTGTTAGATAAGGCTCATCTTTTTTTGTATTATTGCTAAAACTTTATTGATGTGTTACAAATATGCTTACAGAAATAGATTCCGTAGAAAACTGTGACGGAATAATTACGTTATTCGGCTTAATGCGTCGAACTATCTATTCGAATCGCATATTGATGATTAATGATGAATGAAATCGAATGTCTTAAATTTTCAATCTCTATTTAAAATACAAAAGAATTTGTGTTTACTTTACTTTTAATAATTACTATTGCTGTCCTAGTTGTAGCGAAATGTCATGAACATGAACATAAGGTCTTCAAGTTGTGTACACTTAGCATTTCTGGAGAATATTTTTGTTTCCTTTTATTATTTAAAAATAGGATGAACTAAAGACCATAAGGACAACCCTTGCATGAAGTATATTTATGTTCAGTTAAGTTTACAACCAGATAATAAGCATTGCCAGGGTCAACGTATGACCTATGGCAGGTAGATCGTCCGATCAGAGGTCAATATATCGAATGTGATCAAAACCGGGGGTGAGAGATGGTTAAGAGGCCATGAATCGAATCGACCGCGAAGGGCCTTGATGGATTGAATAGAGGTCGATGGACTGAATGAAACGGTGGAACTGAGAACCAGCAACTCTTCCTGTCCACATCATTTCTCCAAATGAACAATCGTTTCACTTCGTTTTGTATTCTACGTATTGACCTGTCTACCAATTTGGATAGCTTTGAGTAATTAAAAAAAATACGTTTCTCTGTTTATGACTGTAGCCACCTATCTGCAAACTTCACAAGATAGGTAAAGTTACAAAAATTTTGTTTTACTTTTTTCGAAGTTGTTGTGTGACAGTGTTTTTTAGTATGCAAAAACTGACTGTGCTTAAAGTTATACATTTTTTATGTCGATTAAATAAATATTGAGGAATTAATTTAAATTCATAACTTTCAGTTTAGGTGTTAGACTTAATATTTGTTTCGCATTAACATTCAGCGCATCATTAATTAACACTTCCGAACTCGCTTTTCAGTATATCGAACGCTATTCAGAGAGGAAAGCGAAATGGTATCTTCGTATTGAATCAGTTTTTGTCTTTGTGGTCTTTGCCAATGTACACGTCATATCGGTGCGCGTTGCGTCTTGACACCCGTCTCTCAGGCGTAAAACTCCCCACCTCGTCACTATCACCGGCTTTGGCGTATATATTGCCACTGACATTACACCAGCGTCCATTAACAGCACTAGTCGTCCATGGTTGCTGCCATTAACCGTCTCTCGCTACCTCTCGCTCCATTAGTGGAACCAAGTATTTGAAACGGACGCCAACATTCCCAAGTCGCGACGAATAGCTGGCGTCTGCCAACGGCGCGTTCCCACCAACGACAATGACAACTGAGCGGGACTGCAATTGGCGCTGTCCTCGAGAATAGAAGAGGTAGTGATGGTAGCGAGGACTGAGAGAATCGGAAGGGACGGCACAACTTGGAGTTGGTGAGGATATGATTTTGTATTGTCGATGTTAAGAGGACACTGACCTTTGTGATTGGTAGGGAAGCTCTGGTTCAAGTAATGGGTGAAGTAAAGATCGATGAGAAAATTAAAGCCCTCTGTTGGTATTATGAGAAGTGACACGACACTCATGTTTGCTGTATTATGAAAGGTAGAGGTTCGGATAGGTTGTTGACGGAACTGGTGGCTACCAGGATGAAACCGATAGTACTGTCGGGAATCATGTTGTCTGGGAGGTGCAACTCAAGAGCAAGAGTATGTTTGAAGCTAATATAAAGTAAAGGAAGATATGAAAGATATTATGGAAAAGAATCGATCTTACATCTTTGCTCTAATTTGGGTGAAACGGGAAATAAATGTGTTATCTTAAGGTTTATAAGACAATTATTGAAGTGTTGATATTTCAAAGAAGACGAAAACGCTGTCTCTGTGAGGATAAGTGACTTCTCTTACTACATGGCAAGTGTATAACAGTGCGTCACCCACAGTGTTAGCGATTTGATAGCTCTTCACTCCCCTCTGCCGTCAATCGAGGGCGCGGATTCGAACATATTCGGTTATGATTTCAGCAAGGATTCAACCTCTTCCATTTCAGATCTATAACGGTTCTGTACATTACGATCGGGGTTACTCAAAGAGTCTCCTTCCCAATTTCTTCATCCAAATAATCGGGTTTGGTAGAAGAGCAGGTTTGATATGAATCTCTCGATATAAATTTATGTCGTGATAAATAAAAAGGAATATTATCAAAACTAAAGATTATTATTCAAAAATAAACGAAAAGGTAGAATAATCCAGACATTTCATTACACGTGTGAACGTTTCAGTTGAGGAGGGAGGGAGAACACACCAATACCATTAACAATAAAGTACTCAGTATTTTATTAATAATTAATGTTCTACAATTCTTCAGTTATCTATCTTATACATGTGAGTTATATTCAATGTAGTATATTTTGCTGTTTTTGTCCATTGTTTTCGAGGAATTTTTTATTTATTTATTAGTGTACAGCCTTTCGTTGGCACGAGAACTGAAATAATTAGAGAGAGGCAACATGGCCCACGTAACGGTTCAGTAGTCGCATTAGCATTACTTGGTTTATTATTCGATTTATAAGTATTGTTAATTGCAGAAGTCGAATACTTACGTCATTATAATTATTTATAATGTTCAATTTTTTTTATTTCTAATTATTTTCATTCTATGAAAATTCCTTTGGCATTCTTTATATTTTCTCCGCCATTGATGTTGAGAAGCGAATGTTATCAAGGGACGCTTGTGACAACCCTTGCAAAACTGTCCCAGTGGACGCGTACTTCCCAGAAGCACAACAGGGCGAAAACGAAACCATCCACTCAGTTGGTGACTGATATGGCGGTGCCAACAGCTCTACAGAAGGCGAGAGTTGCCGGCATCTTTGAGGGAATGGACGGACGACCGTGCTGGCGTCGCGTTGCATCGGCCGGCAGCGGGGGGCAGCACCACAGGGGAGGGTAATTATAGACGCCCCAAGACGTGAGGGAAGCAGGCATCCCGTCCGCGGGTGGTAGTGACGGTGGAGGGGGGTTGCAGCGGCGTTCTACGGTCTTTGTGCTCAGTGTGAGCGGGGAACGCATTAAGAGCAGGTCGTGGTTGTGCGAGTAGAGAGGAAAGAGAGAGATATCTTACGACTGAGGGGAATATAGATGCATATTTATCTTTGTATTGTTAATGAACTGGTTTTCGAGGTCTATCAACTCTTTTTGTGTGTGTGTGTGTGTGTGGAGATGCGGTTTTATAATTAGTGGGAATGTTGTATTTTGAATTATCTTGCGGTGAGTAATATAGCTCTCTGGGAAGGGATTTAATGAGTCTGGGTTTTTTCTACGTGTTAATTCAATTTTTAAATTACAGAAACATGGGAAGTTCTATATCCAAACTCATTAACATTTTAATGAATATCGCGCTCACAGAGTACACGTAAATAAACAGAGGATATATCTTTCTCGTCGTATAATAGAAAAATGTTTCGATCATTTGGTTTAAAAATATTTTGACATTACATCACTCCAAATCAGAAATCTCGACTTCCTCGGATATAGTCAATCGATAAAACATGTTGAATGCGGGGATATATTCATTAAATTCTCTGTTTTTGGGATTCATTCTTCTAATATTTGCTTTCCAATTTCGTCATGTTTTAATAATATTAGTTCACGTTTTATGCAAACTTCAATTCTTTAAAATATAATTGTTTATTTTGAAGAAATTAATAATGATGCAAGAAAACTGAATAGTTCTTATTTATAAGAGTACAAAAAAGTGCCACATTTCAAAATAAATAATGAAGGATAGCCATCGACATGTCAAAAAAAAATTTCATAAATCTTGAAATCGGACGATTACAATTCCTTCCTATGTACATAAAAGTAAAAAAAAATGAATAGTCAGTAATAAAAGATCTAAAAATACGGGAAGAATAAATATTTCATTTCAATTCTGTCTTATCGAACCCCATTGACTTGAATATTCATTGAAATATTCACTGGACCAAATGATGTGTGTCTAAGCATTTGTACATTGTGTTTCATCAGCTTTGTTCTCAATTTTCTAACGTTTGCGAAAACAAATCGCTTCCCCTCTGATTGGAGAAAATTGTTACCGCACCCCACTAGCCTCCTGGCGCGCACCCCCGCACCGAGGGAAGCAGTCAAGCGTCAGGGGGACAGTAATTATAGGCATCTGACCACCACGTAGCCCGACGCTCGCGCGGTCAGCGAGTTTTTCATCCCTTGGCAGGGATGACGAAAGGATGTACGCCACCGTTGGCACATGCAGTGATTACAACCTCTGCGACGATGAAGTCAGAATTAATTTTGTATTTTTGATTATTTAGTTATGTATATAATAGCGAGATTTGTAAAGTTCTTTTGTTTTTTAAATTTTGATGAGGCTTGAAAGACCGAAAATTTGTTGTTCCGAGTCTGGCTGTAAAGATATTAGTTATAGAATGATCTCTAGTATTCTGAGCAAATTTTGTGACATGAGAGAGGGTACTAGGAGACTAAGTGACTATTATTTCGAAAAAAAAATATGTAACTTTAAGAAATTTCTTACTTCCTTTTTTTCATACTGATTTGAGGGTATCTCTTAGTAATCAGGAACATATTTATCGGGAATGTAAGCTAAGAAATTGAATTCTCACAGAAATAAGTAATAGTTCACTTAACTTGAAATACGGACATATATTTTTAACATGAATAATAAAACGTGAAACAAGTTAATGAAAAGATGTAGGAACATTTTAGAGAATTTATTTCGAGATAAAATTGTTGGTGATGTTGTTCCAAAGAGTTCGTCACCCCTGGCGCAAGCAGACCGACCCCTCGTCGTTCCGCCGCGCCCTCGCCGCATCATCGCCGCGGCGGACGCCTTCCGTCACGGTCGAGCTCGGTTCCCACCGGCGCTGCATTGACCTCTTTATGTCAGCGTTCCGCCCCCACGCCCTCGCACCCACCCTGGTCGTTCTGCTTCTCGCGCCGCACGCACATACGCGTTGTATCAGATCATTATACTCGAACTTCCCCGACAATGCAGAACGAGAACTCAAATAGTACATCCACGAATAGAGCAGCTGTTACAAATAAATTTTACCAATATTTTAATGAAAAAAATCTGTTATACTTACTTATTAATTTCTAAGGTCTTGATTCGGTATCAGTGAGCTTTTTATCCATTTTTTATTCTTTATGTTACGGACCGACACTTCGTCTTGCCCTTAACATTTGTCGTAGCTTTTTAACCGTCACCAAATTCAGGGGTAGATCAGACTCGGTACCTCATATTCCCTTCTTTCGCCACAATCTAGTAGTTAAGTTGTATAACGAAGCCAAATGACCTCTAGTACACTTTAACCAAAAAAAGAAAACGACTTTTTGTTGATGATTATTGATACATTTTGTGACTATCGATTTGCAGTGTCTTGCACCTACCGCAGGACCGGAACGTTTTCCCCTTACATACCACGTCCAAACTGATTTCTTTTCATGGGGTCCCTTGAAAACCCTGAAAGATATAAGGAGCCAATTAATTTTGAGAAGCTCATCATCGTGACTCTTGCAACACATTCTCAACTGAGGGAAGTAGCGAGAGTTGAAGATGCAGTACGGCAGCGACTTATTGTATATAAAATCCAATCATGGAAACTTTTGTAAGAGCAATTTTTGTGTCAGTTACATTACCAATAGCTCAAGTTTTCGTTTGCTCATGTTTGGATCCTTTATTTTGGGATTCCAAAAACACTGCTGGCGTCGCTTAGGTCTACAGGCTATCGTAGGTACTTTATTTACAGACCTACCTTCGCCACTTCTGAGCTTATTCATGATGTCCACCCAACTAAATAAATATTCCTTAAGTTTGTAAAAATAGATCTTTATCAAAGAATTTGTGGATTCTCGGTAGGAAAAAATATTACTACCTTAATATTGCATTTTGCGCTTCGGCTAGTATAAAAAAGATTTATTTTGCCTACTTTTCGAGCTTTTACCTAATGATGTAACTGAACAAGGATTGTTTATTATACAAATAAGCGTAAATAATAGAGATCATTCCTTATAAAAATACGTAGCAACTGATATTTCATTGTCAATTGACTAAGTACTTTATTTGTTTAAGTAAATAAAATTAAATTTAGAAACATACTTAGTTTTAATTTTAATAATCATATATCACTTTTTCCTTGCTGGCATTTCCTTTCAAGTCAATCTTCCCGAGATCTCTCTGTATTCTTGTCTCTCAGTCTTTTGGTCTTCGTCTCCGTTCCCGCGCTAGTCATGACCCTCTGGCGGTTCGACGTGCGCGCGCATTTGCGTATTACGCACGCGTGCCTTGAGCGCGTTGCCTGCGTTCCCAAGCGCTGATGAGGTGAGGCTCGCGTGCACCGGCAATTCTCTGTTCGCATGCGGCATTCCACGTGCTCTATTGATACTGGGTGTGCATTGCTCAACCAGCGTACACATCCCTCACTTGGACACATAATATTTTGACGAGGATCCCTCATAGACTTTCTGTTTGTAAACTATGGGAGTAAAACGTATTTTTTATTCTCCTTTACCATTTCATGTGATGTCGCTTAGCGTGAGAAATGTGGGTCTGGCTGGCTATTATACATGGGTTTCAACACCTCTTCTGCTGGTACCCTTATTGGTAGGGGTTTTATAAACTTATATATAATACATTCTACTATATTTATTTTCTAATATGGGGATAAAAATAATTTCATGGATGACGAAATTAATAATTCGTCGAAACTCCTCATAACTGCTTCTTGAGGCACATGGATAGAAACCAGAATCTTTGAGATTTCTTTCTTTGTAATACAATTTACAAACAATTAAAAAAAATCAAACGAGCACAATATAAGTAGATTGATACAAATATTAATTTTAGTAACATCAACAGAAAATAAAGAGAGCAATCCCAAATTACCAACAAAAATACACCAACTAACAAATATTATGATATTGGCAGTTACGATTTTTATGATAGTATACCTAATCTGTTTTTTTAATTTATAGGTAAGTACACCCTTTTTTATTTATAGGTGGTTTTTTTTGGTGAAATATTTGAATCTGCACTGGTAAGTGGCATGATGTAAAGTATCTTTTTAGTGGAAGAATAAATCATTTTATTGGAACTTTCGAACCTTGTATTTTCTCCATTCATTTTCTGCTCTTTGAGCGATACAGAATATCTGACATCAGGTAAAGAACTAAAGATATATGAATGCAAAAGAGGTAAAATACACAATAGAGACAATAAATAACAGACAATAAATACAATTTCATATCATGTGAACATTACGCAGATTATGAAATACAGTATAAAATAAAGACAATACAAACCTGGTACAAACTAATTGATGTCCTGGCGAAAATTATAAAATGATTCATTTCTCTTACTAGGTGCTACATAAAAGATAATATTTTTACTTCTATTAAAGATATATTGATGTGTAATGTCTAAAAATGTGTAAAACGTGTTAATTATATTTTGTCTTTTTCTTACATTTATTTTGTAGTCTAGAATTTTTATTGTTAGACATTTGAGTCTTAAGCTTACTAGCTCTAAGAGCGTTAAATACCTTAACTAACGGGAGAGAATCCGAGAATTCATAAAGAAGAATTAATCGAAAGCTATTAACATAGTTTTTTTAATTTTTTTGAATACTTAATAAAATTTAATTTGCTCTTAAGCTTAGAAATATGTGAAAAATGCCTAAATCTCCACATTTGTAGATAAATTAAGAAAAAAAAAGAGGAAGAAGTTCAATCTGTATATTCGTCGATATTTTAGTGTGAGAAGAATATTTCAGTTCTCAATTCTGAGGTCAGAGAAATAATGGAAATAACTTTGTTAGGTCCCTAAGAACGAATTATGAGGGCTTTTCTTTGCCTAGGTAAATTTACTTGGTTTCTCTTTTTTTTACTGTCACAAAATTGTTTTTTTGCCGTATTAAAATTTGAGTTAATAAAATACCTTAAAAACTCCTAGCAATTTTTCAGTAAATGAAATTACGAAAAAAAAATATCTTAAATTCTACGGTTACTTCATTGAGGTTCGTACTTTGATAAGTTTTGTAAAGTACTGTTTCTACGAAAACACTTCTTTGATGCTAAACGAAATCTTAGTTTCCTATACCCAACGAGAAATAAAATGATCCGATGAAGTGTTTAATATAAAAAACACATAGCTGAAACAAGAAAATACGCGGAAAAATGTGATTTAATTCATTAGACCCAAATTTGTCTCTATATCACAAATTTGAGAGCTTGTACGCTCATATTTTTTTCTTTCAGCTATTAATATTCATCATGCAGTTTGAGTTCATAAGGTAGTTGATGGTCTCATGCTTTAACTAAATTACGCATGCCTGAAATATTAATTATCCTTAGACACTTTAGAGGTTTCCTACAAAAAATTGAATGTTTTATGATTATGAATTATTATTCTCCTTGGAAAAGATATCTCGTGATATGCCCGCTTGAAATATGTGATACATGTAAAGTACTGGTCACAAAAATGATGTACGAATTTTTCTAACACAATTCGAATATATTTCATATATCTATGAGTATTTCTCTTTCCAGTATTGTAGTGCTCAAGGCCACACTGTTTTCTTGTATGTTAACCATACTACTGCAGTCAAGTTCTTACTTTTACGAGGTGTTAATTCCTCTTATACTTCATAATGCCATTGTTATTGTACTCTAGATATTGATTAAAGTCATTTTTCATATATGTTGTTTATGATTCTTTATAACAGTTTACTTCTAACTGTAATGTACATTATCTGTCGGCACGGTTGTGTTTATTATCTCAAACCCGATCCTGGTCTGAGGTTTTCTCCGCTTTTCCTTCGGATAGTGACGGATTTTCCATGGGCGGGAATGTCATTCAAACTTTCGTTATTATTAGTCTCGAATATTTAGTGCACGCAGTTTCTACAATTCATTTTGGAATCATAGATGAATAACTGTACATATTTAATAAGTAATTTCTTTTATAAACCTTGAATCCGCCACGGGCCTTGGGTCGTTGATCGAAATTGATGGGATGGTCCCTTGCTTGTTTCCGGAGAATAACTTAGTTCATTATCCCCCACGTGGTCATATGTAGTTTGATTATGTTTTTTCTTTTGACACTAAAATTATTATTATTATTTATACTTCAAACCTTCATTTTAAATATCAAGAATAAACTTTCCATACAACCCGAAATATATTATAGAATCAGGATGAAATATGCTTTATTTACCCACCTAAAGATTCGTCACAACGCTCACAAATCTTCAGTACGATACAAATGCAGCAAAATCTCTTCAGAAGAGAATCAAATGAAGTCGGAATCCTTTTTCTTTTCATCGGAACTTTTGCTTCTGCGGAAACCTTTGAATTCAGTTTACTTCCTTAAAACACATTTAATTCCGGTGATTTTAGTTAATTCGTTGATCAAATACACTGATGTATCTATATGTTGGAATTAGGTTTCAGTTAGGTTGTCTTTTGTAATTTATTTGTTATTTTGATCGGATACTTTTTGTGTCATTATTCCCAACAGCGCTGACTTAAAAAGAAATTGTGCTATTCATCATCTTATTTGTGGGTCTAATATCATATTCTCGTCTGGACATGAGTTGTTATAGTTTTATAATTATTAATTTTTATTTTGAGGAATTGTCCATGATTTTATATTTTGATCTTAAGCTTAACCTGTGGGAGGAACGTTAAATTTATTTAAGGAGAGTTAGGGAAGAGTTAAGATTGTGTTGCTCCCTGCGTAAATTCTTAGATATGTTTTCTAATTCATTTTGTTACGTGATCCAATAAATGATTCCGTCGGTTTTTCGGTCAATCCACCTTGTAGAGAAGAATTACTTGATGGTGATTCATCTGTCTGGCAGCAATCCTCTTTTTACTTCACAATTCCTTTCTTATGTTCTTCCCATGGTTTGTCATTCTTTCACTCTACGACGCATTGCCATCGCCTTCCGTTCGATTTTTCTGCTCAGCATGCAGTGAGCGCTCATGACCGCCTCCGTCGCCTCCGTTGCCTTGACAACAGCGATCGTCGTTTCGCCTCCTCCGCCTCAATTAGGTTCCGCGGAATAAGAGAAGGTACTACAAGTAAATACATCATTTTCAATTAAGCAAGTTTGGTGCCGTGTGAAAATTTTAAGCGTATTGTTTGTCAGAGAGACGAAGTCAAGATAGATCTGTAAGTGTCGTTAAGACATTTCTAATTGAATTTAATCACTCGTTTGGGTTACGTGAAATTATCTCAATAAAGAATAATTATTGTTATATTTTTGTAGGATAAACACGTATAATAATAAAAATTATAAACGTATCACACTATATGCATCAAATTTGTTGTTGATTTCTGTATGATTTTCCAATTAACTACTTTTATTAAAGCCTGCATTGTTTTACTTTTATTAAATTAATACTATACTCCTTCAGTATCTTTGTAATACCATGCGTATTAGGTAGCACTAGGTTGTTACATGTGAAGTTGTTTTTTTATTTAATTCAAATATGGTACTGGAGGTTATCTTTAGTGTTCTGTGTAGCTAAATGATGGACTGAATTTAAAATCAGAAAAACGAGCAAAACAATGTGGGATGTCGTTATAAATTATTATTTCCCTTCACAAAATCGGAAGGAAATATTTCCTTTGCAGATGATAATAATAATGTAATAACTGATGACCATTTATTTTTTGTAGTTAATGTTTTTCTTGGCTATCTGCAATCGCCGTTACAACATGAATTTTGTTTTGTCTATTTTGCTGTGGCCATATGAGATTGAATATAAATAGTTTTGAGTCATGCTAATTGGATTATTCTTAAAATATAATAATTATTACTTTTTGCTTGAACGAACATAATTTTTAATTTTTCTATATGAACTTCTTTATTTTGAACATTTTTGATACTTGAAGCACAAGTATATTTAAGTATATATACTCGTATAACAAGTTTTATATACTGAAATCTTGTTCTACAAAGTGATTTTCATACACAAATACATAACGTGAATCATTCAGAGGTATCATTTATATTGATTTTCAACGACAAAATTGGGTAATCTGAGTGGTTACATTTGCAGAAGGTATCTCTCAGACTTTCCAAGTTGCTTGAGTTCCTTCAGAAATCGTCTCTTTCGTTTTACCTGCCCTGCTCCTACCATCCCATCAATCTTTTTCTCGCCGCGTGAGACCCTTCCTTCACTAAAGGCGCCATCCGTTCTCGTTTTACCTGTCGCCTTTTCTCACACCCTTGTTTTCTAATAAGCCTATTCTTCTTCTTCTTCTCTATCATTCTCCTTGCTCCTCCTCAGAGATACAGAGCTAGCTGAAATAAACAGTTTTAATACTCGGAACGATGGTAACTGCAGTTACTTATTACGTATTGTAGTTCTACGATAGAGAAGTAAATCCTTTAAAAGTCAAAAGTTTTTATAGTTGGATACAAATATGTATTATGATATCGATTTCAGCTTTTGAAATATACATTTAAGCAATATATGGTCCCTTTAGTTAAACTTTACAAGTAGGACTATTGTATGAAGTTAAAATATATTCTCTTATGAAAAATGTTNAAAACTTGTACAGGTAGGGAAAATGCAGTTACGCACTAGGGAGAGCCAACATGACTCTCCCCGCGTGTGGGACTCGCCGAATGACTCAGCCATACCCACTAAAAACCCTCCTGAATTACAGCTCAAAACTGAAATCCCAACATATCTCAAGACTTTACTAAAAACATTAAAAAGAAGAAGAAGAAGAGGAAAATGAAAGATACCCTAACCCTAATAGCGTTGGGATCGAAAAGAACAAGAGGTGACCAAGGGAGTTCAGAAAAGAGAAAGGAAGGAGCATGGCACAAGTAAGTGGAAGCAATGCCAGACTCAGCTCGGGGCCCCGAGTTTGCCAAACACGTACTTACTAGATATTAGTCCCCTGGGGCGAGGTAGGAAAATGAAAGATACCCTAGCCCTAATGGCGTCGGGATCGAAAAGAACAAGAGGTGACCAAGGGAGGTCAGGAAAGAGAAAGGAAGGAGCATGGCACAAGCAAGTGGAAGCAATGCCAGACTCAGCTCGGGGCCCCGTGTTTGCCAAACACGTACTTACTAGATGTTAGTCCCCTGGGGCGAGGCAGGAAAATGAAAGATACCCTAGCCCTAATGGCGTCGGGATCGAAAAGAACAAGAGGTGACCAAGGAAGGTCAGAAAAGAGAAAGGAAGGAGCATGGCACAAGCAAGTGGAAGCAATGCCAGACTCAGCTCGGGGCCCCGTGTTTGCCAAACACGTACTTACTAGATGTTAGTCCCCTGGGGCGAGGTAGGAAAATGAAAGATACCCTAGCCCTAATGGCGTCGGGATCGAAAAGAACAAGAGATGACCAAGGGAGATCAGGAAAGAGAAAGGAAGGAGCATGGCACAAGCAAGTGGAAGTAATGCCAGAATCAGCTCGGGGCCCCGTGTT
>NNCF01126858.1:163704-204479 GCA_002313205.1 Laupala kohalensis | reverse complement strand
TTTAGGGCTCGTCAACATCGAAGGTCATTAGAGCCCATATTTTCTTATTGAGAACCGTATTGAGAAAAGCTGCAAAAAAATAATTTCTTTAAAATTGGTCAATTATATAATACAAGATGTGTATAAGAGACAGGTAATGACCCACTGGTTCGCTCTGATCGAGGCTGTAGTTCGAAGGGGAAAAGACACAAAGAGTTTTGCGCCACTTCAGAAATGTGCTTTTATGTGTGGAACGTTATTTCTAATAGAAATGTATCTTGCCCCTTTTTGCAGGAAACCCGTTATATTGCACTTATTTAGCCAATAGCTCCTTTATTCATTTATTATTATAACGTTTTTATGTATTGTTTGAACGATTATAGAATGCAGTCCTTGAATGTAAGGAAAATTGGGAATCCTATTACGGACGCTTCGGAATTATTGGGTTTAGGAAGAAACGACGTTCTGATTGCGATTGCTGTATTCGCGAGTAAATCCCTCCTCGGTAAGGGCTTGTCCACATTATTCGACGAGTAAAATTAGGTGAGAGGTGTCCAATGGATTACCCGGTCAATAAATTTTCATGGATTACAGGCAACTTGTTACCTACTTAGTCTTGAGGTTGACCAATGTCTGTCATGAAAAAAGAAAAAATCATGAGAAAAGACGAATAGAATGTAATTTTGCCGAATATACATGTATATTTATTCTTAAAACTTATTTTTAACTCTTTTCTATAACAAAAACATATAAAACATTCGATTTTTCATTGTTTAGAATAAATTAAGTTGTTAATTTATTTTTAAAATTTGTGCAACGTAACATCTTGACTTGTTAAAAAAATTGACAAAAGGTAACCCTACGTCCCACACATGAATTGAAACTTACCAAAAACATGATTTTTTAAAATTCTTTTAAACAAATGGGAAATAGAGAAAATATCAATGTGGATCATAGTTAACATCAACACGAATCCTATCGAATCAATACCTTTCTATTAATTTGTTTAGCTATATCTGCATGACAGTAAGAAAGTCTTAAACGGGCAGCATGAGCACTGTGGAAAACGCAGGCTTTGGTTATGCTCCTGAAATTTGATTTAGATAAATTGTTATGTCTCAATTTGTGCAGGCAAAGTTATATTACCTAAATGTCTGACACGTTTTATTAAGTTGCTCAAACTTTCTCCAGCATTTTGTAAACATATACTTTTATATTAAGTTTATATTTTTAATACTATATGAAAAATGTTGAGACTGAACTTAAAAATATTTTCTTCGTGGGTACATAGAATAAAACATTAGTGGGTATCAGTTTTTCGTAATATATTGAGACATGAACGTATTATCGTTCCCTAAAAAAGTAATCTTAATATTAGGATATTAAGTAAATTTAATGTGAAGGATGATTCTGAAAATATGATATATGAGATTAATTTTAAAAAGAGGAAAATTAACTTATGTGCTCGTAATACATATTTTCTTTACATTTTATTAATTAATAATTCATGGCAAACGACGTGATCAGATTATTTTGCTTGTTAATTGAGGAGGTAATGCACGTGCTCATTATCTACGTTTACTTTTGTTGCGGGACAGCTTACATGGCAGGAGAAGGACGACGCCTGAATGTATGTAAATGAAACGGTGTGGAATCATACTAAGACCTCACTTGTCAGAGCTTCAATGCTACCTAGCGGAGATTCTTTGTACAAAAACAGATCGTATCTCCTACATTGATCAATAACATTTTCTTTAACATTGTGGTAAAAGGGGTTATTATTTATGATTCACACTGCTACTTCAAATCTACACGGATGCTCGGTATTAGACAAGTGAGTCACGAAGTGGAACTCCGCGTGTGTAAATGAGGTGGAAATGATGAATGACTCATAATTTATTTTTTACGTTCAATACACGCTTTAGATAAACGTTATACAGTAAGAGTCACAGTTAAGTTATAATACATAAACCAAATAATCTCGATAGTACAAACTCCCGTTGTTATTATTGGGAATATTAGATCGGATAGATTGTATCGTTATCGAGATGAAACATTTGGTGAGCATATTCTCGAGTCATTTTTTGTATAAAAATATATTAACATGAATAATTATAAAATATTTTATATCACGGAATTATTGCTTTCTTTTAAACTTTGTAGAAAATTAGCGGAAAAGAAACCAAACAAAAATGGAAATTATATTCACCTAAACTTATAGGTTACATACTTCTGAACATTTGTTTGTTACTTTGGGAAAATTGTGATGGTAAAAATAAACAAATATTTTCTTTTTTTTGGGGGGGGGGGGGGGTTTAGGGCTCGTCAACATCGAAGGTCATTAGAGCCCATATTTTCTTATTGAGAACCGTATTGAGAAAAGCTGCAAAAAAATAATTTCTTTAAAATTGGTCAATTATATAATACAGAAACAAATTTAAAAATTCGTTTTCATTTGTTAAAGAATATCTTCCTTTATTCGTAAATGGAAGTTCCTTTCTTACATTTTCATACGGAACCTTTTGATTTACGAAGACATTGCAGCATCTGTCATGATCTCTGTCTTTATCTCCTGTATTTTTTAAATTCGTAAATAAATGTATTTTATAGTATTTCTTGTGTGAGATGTATGAATACATCTCATACATCTCAAACTCCCTGAATCGATTGGTGAGCTTACCATTTCCTGATGGTTTCCTTTTATTGCCCGAAGCAATATTTGAAGATATAGACTTCTTTTACCGCTTGCATGAATGTGGTGGGTATTTCTTAAATCGCATTAAGCGCGTTTAACGTGTTGAAATTTTTCCATTTTAAAAACTCTTTTTGTTTCGATTTTTTCAAAACTTTCCCGTTAATACACTTTTATTTGTTTCGATAACGATTTTGTAGAATAGATATCAAGTACGTAACAAGAGCCACCTGCAACAGGGGTCAGTGGAATTGTTTTCACTTCTTCGATACCGCTGAGCTGTGTTCGAATCCTACTCGTCCGAATTAGGTGAGGTTCTCAGCTTGAGTTAACCTTACCTACTCAAGACGGTTCGGTACCATAAGTTCCAGGAAACCCAAAATCTCTCCTTCCCAATTCCGTCATCCCAAGTCACGGTTAGGTGGAAGGACGCAATAAGACGTAAATTAAATAATTAAATAAATAACACGTAAGTAAATGAATAAGAATTGTTGACCATTTTTTAGGTAAAACGTGTGTATTAAAACAGTGTACGATGAGTCCAGCATTTCTTCGTCTTCACGGTGAGACATGGGTGATGATACGTCCCCTTGCTACATCGTGGGTTCGGTTTCTCATGAAAGGGAACCTTTGGTTCGCCGCCGCGTCGGGTCGCTTGCAACCCTCACGGCACAAGCAGGAACAGGTTCCCTTCAGGTAGGCCACCCCCTGAGTCCCTTTTACCTTCTCTGTGTCTCCTCCGCCGTTGCCTGCATTATGTGGTTCTGACATTGCAGCCGATACTGTCAACGTGTTTGCTGCGAGTGTCATCGTTGTTTTCGGTTCTATATATCACATCAACTCCTTTTCTTTTATTAAAAATATGCGATGAAATAGACTAATTACATGGTTTTAAATGATTTATAAAACGTACAATAATTGCTTTTTATGATAATAGGTTGGAAACTGTGTTTTCCCACCATCTACAAGGATATTACTTGCTCAATTGGACTAAATGAGGTTTTAAGATCGTATTTTGCGCACATTTACCAAGCATCAGTTCTCTAACGCCCAATTTCCCTAAGAATAATATAGCACACTCTCATAATCAATCTTTCGCTTTCAGATAACTGAAGAGCGAGTTTTGTGGACAGAATGTGGTCATTATAGAAAAAAATCACTTCATCAGGATGTCTGAAATTAGTACTTGAAATGTTGTGCGTGAAAATAAAAAAAAATACTTTACTTATGAGGTCGTGGCCTTGAAATATTACTGTGTTATGATATCTTGCCTCACCTTTTTTCTCTCAAAAGTTGCCACCAGAGTACCTCCCTCATTCTCGTTCCACCATTTTTCTTGTCATCCCCTTCCGCTGCATCGCTTGCCTGGGGGGTAAGGCCCGGTGTCACGCTAATGCAGTGGGGGCTCAAACAGGGCCGCCGCTCTAAGTGGGCCTAATCCTGTAACAAGACGCTGCCTGCCGTCGACCGGCGGCTGCCGCGCCGCGACGTTTGCTCCCGCGAGGTGGGCGGCCTCTTGAGGCAGGTGGAGCGGAAGGCGTTCAGACGAAGGTGAATGGGGGTGGGGGATGGAGGGCGAAGGAGGCAATGACAGCGGTGATGACATAGGGTGTACGTATTCGGGTGAAAAGGAATAGCGGATGAGTTTATCAGCAGAGAGGTTAATAATAGAAATGGTGATGTAGGTTTTAGAGCAGAATTGTTGGTGAAGAGCATAAACGGATGGTGAGGGGGGAGGCAAAAAAAAGGGGGGAAGTGAAGTGTGCGAAGAGAGGGTGGGTGAGGGACAGGCGTAAACGTGTCGGCTGAGACATAGACCTCAGCAGGTAGAGAGGTTCGGCGGTCTCAGAATAATAATAACCCTGAAAGTATTGTTTCACTTCACCAAAAACGGATCGGCTTCAAACATGTCTTCAGACTGAGGGGTATTTTATGGAAGTGGACGGGAAAACAATTCACTTTGGAGCTCTCATTAATTTGGAGAATACAGGTTTCGAGTAAAAGAGATTCTTATGCCCAAAAATTTATCGCAACAATGGTATTTCTTAGATGTGGTCTAGAATTGACTGCCCAGAATGTAGAACTTCGTGTACTTTCTTTCATTTAAACCTAAGTGGAATCACTTAATATATTTTGCAGGAAATATTCAAATTCTTATATCATGCTAAAATTGAATTTTCATTCTGAAAAGATTATACTAAAGAAGGCAATTAATACATGAATGATCCTTATAGCACTTTATTAAGCAGAAGACATGGTCCATTAAACAGAAAACATATCCGCTCGACCATCGGGTTACCCGGCCACTTCTTTCGCGTATCAAAAGAGCTTAAAAATGAATGAGTTGTTATGGTTGAGATAGAAATGGTCAGTGTATTTTTACCATTAAGTGATGACTAAATTGTGATTTTAAAAATTGTATTGGGTACTCAAACTATGTGAAATACCTGTCAACTGTGTAGTTGCCCTCATCTCATCTATATTAAATAACTTTATTTTCCTGTAATTTTTCTATCGTGCAGCATTTTCGTGGCAACATTCCCAATGATAAAGCAAGATACTTCCTCCAGTCCAAGTTCATTTTCTGGGAGATGATTCTGAGGATCGAGAACGATCTCATTGCCGCCGTGCCACGACGTGACGCCTCAGCTATGGCAATCACGCGGTCGTTCTGCGTTTGGTAAGCTCCTTTGTTCGTCTCTGAGCTTACCTCCACAAAGTTTTTCCATGAAACAATAAAGTCAAAGGCTGCAGGAGCACTGTGAATTGTTTCAACTCTTGACAACTAGCGTCAGGAACAGAAGACCATCGCTGTTTCGCTTTTGTCTGTCGACAATGGTTCAAACATAGACTTGGAGTTGTGAATAAAAGAACAATTGGAATTGCAGTTGTAATCTGCACGAAACAAAAGAGAAAGACAGGAGCTTATGAAAGAAAAATGAATAGTTTGAATATTGTTTATTGCCTCTCCATTCTATTAAAAAAATGTACGATGGTTATATATGGTTTTCTAATGTCTTAATTAAATTTATTAAGCACCAAATTCTTCGGAGAAAAACTGTCAGTTGGGAATTCTTTAATTTATTTCAGAATTGAAGAAGAAATTTCGCTCAACACGTTGATTTATAACAAAAAAAATTCTACCAATTTTTTATTAATTTTCAAAACACATTTTTTTAATGTCTTTCAGTGCCAGTATGAATTTATACACCGATATGCATGAATATGGGTAGATGTTTTTCTTGCTAAGTTATTTGTCTTTTAAAAATTTCGAAAATATTATATTTTTGGTTTTTGTATGAATCGTACAACTTACTCATGTATAAATATTATTTTTGTGTTAATATACATATTTTACCACGAATATCTAAGTAGAGATCATTTGAAATTAATTGTAGTTGATCTTTTGCTATTCATAACAATCTATGTGTCATTTTATTTCAATATTACTTCTTGCATTAAGCTGTTAATCAAATTCAAAAGCAGGATTTGGAGCGCAGTTCAATTTCAGTGGTAGTAATTAGCTACGTACTCCAGCTGACAATATAAGTTCGTCCAATGTAACGCGTGTGCTTGACAGTGTGAGCCATCTTGTCGTCCGTGACGTGGCAGTGTTGTATCCTTTCTTGACAGCTCGTAATCGCGCCTACTTGTCACTGGTCCACGAGTGACGTTTGCACAATCTCCTCTCAATGGACCGCTGTCCCGCTCTGGAAGGTCCGCTAAAGCGCTCCTGGATCATTGTTCCTTCCCCCTCCTTAACACTCTCTTTCCACTTCTATTCTCTCATCGATTCCTCTGCTTAGGGTTGTCCATTTTGAAAGGACACGTATGGCCAATATTATGATCAACTCCACTAGGACTCTAATGACCTAATTGTTGGCTAGCCCTAAATAGCATAATGATAATGATAGTAATAATATAGTAAATATTTCTTCCGTGTACCCTACATGTGGAGAATATATGTGATAACTTTCGGTCAGGTGAAAATGGCGACCAGCTGGGACTCGAACTCGGGTCTTTTGCTTTGATCGCAAGGATGTTAACCGCTACACCACTAGTTCACCTTCCACAACTGCACACCATTTCCACCCAGACCTGAACGTGTTAAGGTGACCGAATTTTTATTTTACTATAATTTTTCAAACATAGCGATGTTTTCGATAAATTCAATATCATCGAGCCTTTCCTATCATCTAGTGTCCATATTGATGGCTCCAGGCGAGAGTTTTGATAAGAGATCGAACTTACTATTATAAAAATTAAACCTGCCTTGGGCTTTAGCTTCTTTAAAGAGAAATCTTTCTGATTTCAGAATTAATTTTTTTAAAATTACGTAAAAATTATTTTATATTTACGAAAGGAAAAGTCTCTACCTTCACTCGGTGCTTCAGCCACATTTCAGCTGTACATTATTTTACATTCAAAAACCTCTGTGATTCCTCACTTTTTTCCCCCTAGAGTTGCGGTTTTATCTTACTGTGTCATTTGTTTTGACTAAATAAATGTATTTTCGCCATGAAAGAAACAAAACGTGAAACGTGAATAATGGACACTCATATTCGGGTGAGTGGTGAGTGGGTGTATCGAGTATTTCTAAGCCACGTTCACCCGCTCACCCTTCTGTGGCGGACTGCTCTATTATTTAAAGACACGTCAGACGCTGTGCACCCTCGACTGTCGTCGCTTGCTGCGCTCGCTGACTCCTCATCCAACGAACCCTGTCACCATTATGATCCACGTCCGATGGTTTGGCGATACGAAAGAGGTGAAGAGATTAAAAAGTATCTTACAAAAATGAGGAACAATCTCTTGAATTGTCTTATCGGAAGAAAAAAAAAGCGCCTTTAATTGGGTTTGTTTATAAGTTTTACAGGGAACTCATTTTCAGGAAAATGTATGTTGATGAAGTAAGTCTTTTTTAAGCATAGTAATGAGATAAATAATTGTTTAAACTTTTTAATTGGAGTTTTAGAACTGTTTTATATAAATACTTTTAGTTTTATTTAGGATTTTCATACTTTTGTTAGGGTTTTTCCAGAATCCAATAATTATTATTCAATGATTTATTTCTCACTTAATAAACTATTACTCATTTATTTCTATTGAATATTTAAATGCCTTTCGATATCGTTGTTCGTCATGTAGCTTACACCTCTTTATATGGCTTCATTATTCTTGACGTATGCATAGCTGTGCCTCTAGTATACATCTAAAACTTAAAAAAAAATTAAATACGGTGTTAAATATTTTTCATCGTAAAATTAAAACACAATTATAATAAAATGAACGCCTTAAGAACATCATAATCAAACACTTTAATTCCACGAAATACATAGCTAAGTAGAAGAAAAATTCACATAATAAACGAGCATTGAAGTAAGTAGTGAAATTCTTCTTTTCGGAAATCCAAAGAAATATGTACGCACCGTACTCCACCGATGAGCGAGTCTCGTTGATTCCATCCGCGAAGAACCAAGAATGTTTCCGCATTCGTATTCCTCCCTTCAATATGTGAAGCTCGCCATGATTCGATTGCCATCGACTGCTTCTCGATTCATTCCCGCCTCCTCTTCAGTTTCTCAGACGGAAGTCTATTTCCTGGAGTACGTCGCTGTGAAGATTCGCGATTTGCTTTCGAGAACTCATTTCCTCTTCTCTCTCCTCCATTTGGACACAAGCAAATTATTCAATTCCTCACTTGTTGTGGTATCAAAGGGCTCAATACAAATTAGATTGTGATATTTGTGTTTCCGGTCGTGGAATTTTGTACTTAATTTCCTTACTGTTTACAATATTAAATATTACTTTAGAGAATATTCTTTGTATGTAATTACTATACTCTGAACAAATATGAAACAATGTTTCATGTTCGTGTTTTGTACCTTTTCTTTTTGTTATACCTTTTATATTCGAACAATAATCTTCTGAGTTTATAATAAATAATATTAGTATTATTGAGTGAGTACACGGTGAAAGTTCCTTCCGAATTAATATTGACACGTAACTATTGATTTTCCTTTTAACCAGACGGTATTTTGAAATGTCAGTGTATTCTTCCTCGTTTTGGAACCGCTAATACATACGATTTCAATGCTGTCTCTAAAATATGGCAATACTGTAATTAATCAAAATTCATCAAATCAATGAAAAATTACTATTTTATTTGAATGCAAATATCTTTCAGTTTCTGAAAATATATTTCAGTTCCAAAGAAATGAGGAATATCACTTTTCTTTCCTTAAGTTCATAGTATAGATGAAGTTTTAGTCTTCGGTCAAAAAGATTTATAGAGCAGATATTATCGAGATTACCTACAGCTTTTAGATAATTGACGTACCCTTCCGCCATTAAAGGCTGAAAATATAACTCGGTGAAGTTTGACTACGATATTGCAGAGTAGTGGATAAAGCATGTAATCATCTACTTTTGTTGAGTGTATCACTGTGAGAAAATGAACAGACACTTTGATTATGATTTTAAAGGGAAAGTTTGACATTGGTATAAAATAAAATTAATTCTTCAAAATGTTATTTTTATATTAAAGTTTGCATATGGTCATAACTAGAACAACGCATTCCTTTACTCACACTGAGCCGTATACTTTAATTTTGTCATCGTCTCAATTTGTCAGCATTAAACTTACTAGTAACATACCAATAACTTTATCTCCAATGAAATAAAAAATGTTCAGCAGCATCGCACGTAAAGCATTGTGACCCATATGACAATAAATTCGCGTCAGAGCTTGGGATGTGTCCCATGCTAATCCCGTAACTAATCACAGCAGAGAGGAAGGGTAATTAGAAGACGTAGCTATTTCCTTGCTCACGCGGTCTGCCTAATAACGAGGCCCGTGGCTCGCTGAATAGCCAGCCGCTCGCTTCACGGCAGCGGTGGCGGCGACGGCAGCGGGGCATCAGAAGCAGCGATGGAGGAGGCGTCGGAGGTGGGTCAATGTCCGGAAATCCGCGGCCACTGACGCTTCCATTGCTACCTTCCACCACATCGAACCCCTGGGCTCTTCATGCAACTGCAACCCTTCTGGCACGCCGTATCACCATATTAATTTTTAATGGCAATTGAAAGAAAAAAAAATCGTAATTACATATACTATATGCATTTTATACGTGTTTTTGGGGGCATTATATACAGCATATCGCAAACGTACGACAAGCAATCAACATCGCAAATTTGTATTATTCTTATACGTACCTAAGATATCTCGTAATCAATATTTTTTTCCTAGGTGAACTAACAACAATCTTATTTCTCGTTTCCATATTCTGCTTTGCCTCTAAAATGAGGTGTTCGAATCCAAAGATAATTCAGGACGTTCCTTCTCGTTTTCCTATAAACATTTTATAGGTAATAACATGTATTTGCTGCTGCGAATATTGATTTCGTTGCTCCCTGAACGAATGTTTTTCTTCATTTATGATCATTATGTGTGATTAATTAAGATCCAAAAATATATTTTTTTTTTAATTTACGCAGTTGATGTATGTTTTTTAGTTTTTTTTCTCACAGCCTCCACATTCCGCTTCTAACTAATTTGTTCAAACGAATAACCGAGCTGCCAGTAAGGAAACAATATATCAAGTTTTGTTATATTGATGGATTATGATGGATAAAGAAATATTGGTTTAGTTTTCTATCACAAACTAAGAATTCCGATGCATCATGAATCCCAATAGAACGTTCGTCATTTATCATTACGATTATCATTACGATAATATTTTGAATGAACTTATCTTCAATGTACATTGTTTGTTGCTTTCCGTGGACAATTTGAATAATTTTCCTATTTCATTATAGTATTATGTCTCGTGGAATTATGTTAAATTAAATTCCTCTACCCTCAAGATGTAATCCGAGAGTAATTTACCTAATAGAGTAATCTTCTGGAATAGCACTTAATATATAATATAAAACAAAATCCAATGTTTATTTAATTTGAATGAATGATGTAATATACAGTTCATAGAGTTATTTTTTGGGGGATTGGAACTATTTGCACAGTCAAAGCAAACCTAACTCTCAATCGTACGATACGTTTTCGAATATCCTGTTAATAAGTACATTATTTTTTCTAGATCTCACGCATGCTGTATTATTCGTAATAAAAATATTTAACTTGGTACTTTAATTAAACTCCAAGTTTTCTCCCTGAGTTGAAGAGATGTGTGTGTAGTTCGTCAGGGAGTTATAATATATATTTTTTATTATACGAATACAGGTTCGTTATATTCGTTAATCTGTTTCCTTATAGAAATAATAATTGAAATTCAAATACTTCGTTTCATCGTGAAATATAAAGAAGCGTATGGATCTATTCCATTTATTTTTATATTCACATCTTGAAATACATTTAATTTACATACATGACCAAAATTATATTTACAGTAGCACAATGAACTGACACAATCATATTTTCAACAAAATATTCTTTTTGGTAGAAATGTTATTGGCGATTAACGTAGCGGAAAATCAAAAATCATGAAAGGTTACTCCGTCAGTTCCTCAAATAACGATATATAATATTTGGTCTTGACTTTGATGTATTTAAATCATTACTTATCAGTGTATGTTATGCTACTGACCGGACGCGACTTCATTACACATTTGTTCATTCAATGCTGATTTTTGCATGTGACGTGATTCGAGTCATTAGGCTTACCTTTGATCCCAAACACCAATAATGAGTAAAAGAGTTGTTTCGGTGAATATAGAAAGAAATTAAAGGGATGAAGTACCAGAGGCAAAAGTCATTCGACTGGAGCTAATAGAGTAACCGGGGCTGAAAATGTCACCTGATTTGCATGAGATCGAGTCCGTGTCCTTCCGCTCCCAAACAGGTTGGGACGAAATTGTTACCGCTGTCGGGTCGACAGAAATAATATTTTTATTCTAATTTCACGGCTAAAAAGTGTTTTTAAATTAGATCCTCTGAAATTTGTAGGATCGAATCGTACTGCGGAAGTAGTTCTCATTTAATTCATATCTTTTGAATAGATTTCCATAATGTTAATGTGAGTCGACGCATCACGCAATGAGATGACAATTTAATATTTATCGTATCATCATCACGACATTGATTCGAAGGTGAGTTCATGAACTTGAAATTCCTCTGGCTGAGTCGCCGTTGAGAGGGCGCGTGGGCGGGTTGAGCGGTGGGTTCATAGCTCGCTGCTGCCACCGCCGATACAGCTGTTCCCTCCACCGACATCGCTCCGCCTTCATGAGCTCGCAGGAGGGCTAGGAGGGGGGGGGGAGGAAAGATAGCAATCATGCCGCAACCGGTTTCCGATGCTGAGGGCGCCGGTCGCGGCCTCCACCATCGCCACAACCACTCGGATCGTTGTCTTTGAGTCTTCGTCACCACGCGGCTACTGCGATCCTTTATCACTAATACTATCACTTTCTTTTGAGTTTTTTTTGTTCATTCCCCTCGAGCTACTATTACTACCTCCCTTTCAATTTTTCTGCTACGAATTCGGTCGTTGCTACCGTTACTATTATAGATTCACAAACTTTACAGACCGTTCCTCTTCAGTTCGGTTATCTGTCATATCTCATATTCTGCTACAGCTGCCTTTATATTATCTCCATTCTTTCATTTTCCACTCCACTTTTCATGTAACTACGCTAATTATTTCTTTCTTTCCACGATTGCTACCGTGCCTTATATATCATAGTACCATTAATTGAAGATTTTAGTCCTACTACCTAATAGCGAGTGTATGCCATAGTCGTTATTGCTATTTTTTCGCCTAATCAACACAATTTGGCCGAGTCACATTTCCTTCCTTTAAGTGTTTGAAGTCTTATAATTCACGAACTCTTAAGAGGTTTCAATCTTGTTTCTTAATAAACCTTCATCATTACCTCACTTTCTTACACGTTTCATGCTTTTGAATGCCTACTGCGTTCCAAGTATTTATGACTCTAACTACCTTAAGATTGTAGTTCTGCATTCATAATTTTTTTTTCTAAGATATCTTATCAATTGTGAGTTAAAGTTTTTTTAATTTGTGTGAATATTGAACTTAGTCCCGCAGTAGAAAATTTTAACAACATTTCTGCTCAAGCTTTAGGATAAATACAAATGAGAGTGTGTGAGAGATAAAGCGTTATAACGTTTCTATTCATATTGCAATTACATAAAAGTACTGAATAATAATTTGAATTTTACTATTTTAGTTTCCCAGGTTTTCTCCTTCTGTTATTTTGACGTGTCTTTAAAAAAAATTAGTTGATTCTAAAATTACTTTATACATTCCTAGTTTTAAGTGTTGTTTGATTTCCGTTTTGTGAATTTTTCGTATTCTCTAAGAGAGATTACTGGATTCTTATTGTATTTCACCCCTTTGTGTGTTAATGGAATGTCCCTGAGTGTTCGTTCCATTGCCATTGCCATAACCTCCCATGCCAATAGCCCGTCAGCCGCAGTTTCCAACTCATCCGCGGAGATACCTGGGCGCGGCGCGGCATGACCAGACTCGGGTAATTAAATAAGCGTTCCCTTCGCCGTGTTTGATCTGACCCTCCTCCTGTTCCTCACTCGCGCCGTGCAGCCGCCGCCGCCGCCTCTTCGTGTACGTGATTGGGCGATAGCCCTTCCATTTGCCACATTACGTTCTCTATGGATGATTTGTGGACTGTGGCACGCGAATGGAAACATTACTGAAAAAGCTCGAAGTTCGTACTGCATTTTTCGTTTTTCTTCTTCATGTATTGGTAGTTTGTTGGATTTTTGTCTCCCGTCGTATGTTTAATTGAAAGCTTACGCTTTGATATTTCTCTACATTGGGACTAATATATTAATCTATTCTTTACTTTACTCGTCGGAACTCAATATACGATTTGGATTTATTTGAAAGAATTGGGCTTATTCAATATTCTTTACTCGAATACGCTGAATCTTTTCACGTTCATTTCCATTTACTGTTGTACAAATCATTGACAGAATTCGAGAACGGAAAGTGTATTTAGAATTATAATTTTAACTATTTCCTGAATTACTGCTAAGCTTTAAAATATTAGCTTTCTTTATTATAGTTTAACTTGTCATTGAGCATTCATATTAATACAATCCAATTTGGAACGCAAGGGAAAGCAATTTTAAAATAGCTAGCAAATCAAATGCAGAAATAAACTCGTTTTCAGGAAAAATTTCATTTGTTAATGAAATCTCTTTCTCCCAATATATGAGAATAATAATTGAACTTTTCAATTATTTCTTTTTATATTTTATTTGCCTTTAATACACATTAAACTTGATCTTCAGCATTGAGTTACACGGAGTAATTTTCTTCAGTATTATGTTAGCTATGCCATCAAGCAGACACGTGCTTGCCCGAACCTGGAACGGCAATCTTCATAATGCCTTTGTGAGTATACGAAGGAAAGGAAAATCACTGTAACCTAATAGGGTCACTAAAGGTCACTTCTTTTCTAATTAATTTAATGGACTCGTAGAGATTTCGCAAATTTTTTTTAGAGAAAGTTCTTTTTTTTATTTCTTCCTGTATTGTTCGGACTTTCAAAATAGAAGATTTTGAATTAGAAGAGTGAGAAAATACAATTTTATTTTAAAAAAACATAAAAAATTCATAATATACCGTTTGCTATGACGCTTTATATTGCTAAAAGTTTATTACAACCATTCATGTTAGTTCATCTACAATCATGGACGTACAACGTATTCCTCTCGAATCATTAAGAACAAATTCTGAAATGTCACGAACGAAGTTTATTCCACAGAGGCAAAGTCGGGCAAATTTTCAAATTTTCATCAGTGTATCTTAATTTTGCTTCATTTTTTCCACAGTCTGATTATGCAACCCTCGTAGCTGTTACGTTTAGCGGTTAGAATGACAAAGGGGACATACGAGTATATAGACGAAACACACTATTTATACTAGTATATTGAATGAACTGTCGTGTTTGCTTGCTTTATATATTCCAGGTTTTACTTTTAAACATCATGACTATAAAATAGTCGTATTATCCTGTAATGTAGATAATTACTATAATTTGTTTTGTAATATTTATCAAGTGATTTAATCGCCGACATTGAATTTTCGAGAAAACCTAAAATATTACTTCTTTGTTCGACATAACTTTTTAAGTAAAGTTTGAAACAAATAAACGATAGTTAAGTGTATCTTAGTTACTTGAGAATCAAAAATATGTACTTTGAAAATATATTCTTTGAAGTATTCAAAGCAGTTAGCATTTTTCTTCAATCATCGCTGTGAGAGTCAAGAAATCGTATGAAACTCTGGTCAAAGGAGCGTCGTTCCTTCTATGGACATTGCGCCAAATCATGATTGTCTAATTTGAACGAGTTTGAAAAACGAAAAATAAATAAAAATATATATATCTTCGTGCAAATAAAACAATTTTTAATTGGAGCTAATATACACACTCTTAACACTCACCTTATTGCGTTTAAAATAACTGACATACTCCAGTACCTACTGGTACGGAGGGATAGTTATTTTATACTACCTACTGTGACGAAACTTCCTGCACTCCCCACTCTTCCAAATTTGGTACTACATTCCTCAAGGTGTATAAACTGAAAGTCTCGAAGTAAATCTCTTATTCAAATCCATTATTCGGATAATCTTCATTTAAGGACGCTACTAGAGTGCGGGCACTTCCATACTGATTACTCGGAAAGTTCTTTTCTAAATACTCTCCCCGCGTACATCCGCTCCGCAAGCGTGTGCGACGACAGACGTCCAAAGCGCACTTCCGTTTGTCGTAACGAGAGTCCTGGCGCGTCTCAAACACGTCTTATGAGATTATTAATTGTTTTATTTGCACGAAGATATATATATTTTTATTTATTTTTCGTTTTTCAAACTCGTTCAAATTAGACAATCATGAATTATGTCAAAGGATTTTTGCGGTAATGAGCAACTCGATGGTAACTGAACTGCACGCAAAGACTCAGTAGGTTCACAGATAAGAGTCGCCCCGCAACGCGTTCAAGGTTAATAGAATGTTGGCGTGTTTTTTGTTTGATATTATTTCGTGATATGCTTAATGTTCTCTTTGTGTTCTGGAAACAGTGTACTAAAAATCAATAAAATAATGAATCTAGAGGTATAAAACAGTACATTTAAGAGCGATAAACCAAAATATTAAAACACGAAACGACAATACTTCATATATTTAAACTAGTAAATAATGGTCTCTAAAAACATTTAGAGATTATAAAAACGTCAATAAATGTCGCAGTTTTTTTAAATAGTGCGTTAAGTAAACCTTAGTTTTACGCAAATTTTTTCAGCGACTGGTTAGATAACTCGTATATATACCGACGATTTATTAAAACATGTCATTTAACTTACAAATAATTTTAGATATTATAACGTATAATTCAGAAGATAAGCGAAAAATGCCAACGAGCAGTGTCTATAAATTAAATTATGTTTACCACTCTTGATAACAAACGTTCGTTCAAGACATTATGTAGGTTTCGTCTAATGTAAAACACGTTATTTAGTGATTCGAAAGATAGAGAAGATGTCTTGTTATAACATGGACGTGACGTGAAACTGAATCAAGTCGTATTCTTGTCGGTGGTAGTTTCGACGTTGATGATGTTGCCTCTGCGGGGGGTGCATATGCGAGCTACATATATACAACGCACAATACGGGGAAGTCACTGGCCGGAACGGCTGTGGGCTGTCTTTGTATGCAGATCGGCGAAGACCCGTTCCTTTGCTAGTCCTCTCCCCTTCAACTACATCTCCTAAAGTTACCTTCACTCTCACCCCCCAGCACCTTCGCAACCTCTACGGTGGAGGTTCTCACCCCCACTCTCATCACTTTCTTTGATATACCCATCTCCCCTCCCAACATGATATCAGCGTTTCTTGACGAAACAGTTTTGGTGTCCAACCACACATTCAATTACTTTCTCATAAATTTTCTCCTGTGTTGTTGGGATTATTATCACTTTGATTTCTAAATATGACCCGATCGTTCTTCTTGTTATATATTGTGATATTTTTTGTATATCTATAACCTTTGCCTCAATATGGCGCTGGGTAGGGGAGCTACTGCGGAGGATACCGGCCAGTTTTTATTATTATACTATTTGTAAATGAGAAATGTTGCGTGCTATTAAAGCTTATCAACACAGGCGATAGGAGGTAGGAGGTGGGCGGTAGGGCTATCTTTAGTAGGTGGGCAGCTTAGCTGGGTTTACCAAAAACTTGGAAGTATTAGGGGAAGTTAGTAACCGTAAGAGTTACACGCTAGGAGTAGTAGGAGGGGATTTATTTTTATTTTATTTATTTATTTACATTCGATCCCAGTACCAGATCAAAAGACCATACTTGGGTTGACTTCTTGTTTTCTATATTCCGTTTCATCTTTTATATGCTGTTTAAAGAAAAAGAAGGAGGGTTCGCGTTTTGGTAGTCACAGCTACATGACCTGGGGCATTAATGTGAAAACCTACAAATTTTTTCTGGCCCCGCCAGAAATTGAATCCGGAGTGATTTGGCGGTGAGCAAGCATACTAACCTTTTAACCACCGGAGGGACAAAGATGTCAGTTTCGCCTGTACAAGTTTGTGAAAATAGCTGAAGTAAGAAGTAGCTCTTCGGCACGTGCAGACACGTAGCTCTGTGAGGCAGAGCGAGGGAGAGACGGCACGTGGATGGAGATCGCTTGCAGGATGGAGATGAAGGCAGACGAATATGATGCGACGTATAAATGTTAGGTATGGGAACCGAATATGTCGTAGAGAGCTGGCTAGTACTTGGAGGTAATGAACTGGAGATAAATAAAACTGAGAAGAGAATGTGAGATTGAAGGGAAGACGTATAAGAAGGAAGAGTTTGAGTATTTACGTTCTGATTCTTTGTAATACGTAAAAGTTATTGATTTTAAATATATTTACAAAGCTTATCAATTCATTGCAATTTGTTTCTAATTTTTTTTATAGTATAATAGTTCAGGATGACGCACAATGGCTCAGACTTCACACTTCCTAAAGATCCATGTCGTAGAGAGTTAGAATTGAGCAAGACGTAGTCAGTGGTCACACCCACTGTATTTCATAGTTTTATGTGAACTCCTAGCATTTCACGTCACGATCTTATCACAACAATTGCAGAATGAAATTCGTAAATTCTCAATTAAATCGAAAAAGAAAAGTTCTTAGAGTATGTCGTGTGGAATTAACACCTGAACGAATTTTCGGTCCAAAAAGAAAAATGTTTCAACAACAAAGAAATAGGTTACATGATACATGTTCTATTCTGGTACAGAGATGGTGAGGTGAAGGATTTTCTCTCTCAGGAAGGACGACGGTAGCTTCCAAAAGACGAACTATCGGATGCACGAGTCGAATGCGAATCAGCTGGGGACGAGAGAATTTTCCAATTTCCCTGTCTGAGCGAAGCTGTCTTTGTAGAAGGGGGTGTCATGGTGACGGAGGGTGGATGGAGGAGACAAACCCAGGGAATGGTGACGAAGTGGAGTCGGATATTGCTCGAGTAATGAAGCGCAGACTAGCAGAGAAATTTGGTGACAGCGTACGGAATTAATGAGGGGGATGGTTGTAGAATCATTTATGAGAACACGAAGATGGCTAATGGGAGATCAAGTCACATCGACTACCAAATGTGAATACGTGATTCGAGAGAAACGATTTGAAAGAAAATAATATGGCAAGACGTTTTCACAATTTGTTGGAGATAACCTTCAACCCGAAAATTTGAAAATACTTCAACGAAGTGTATCGATATTAATCTATCTAGATTTTAAAAACTAAGTTACGAACTTTAATGTCCTGAGTTAAGAACTTTTATGTATTGCATAATGATCGATTATTATTTTCTACGGTACTTAAATCATCCTGCCATAGCTTCTAACGGATTTTAATACCTCGTGGCTGATATTAATTCATTATAAAATAAATATAATTAATTACGTCATATTAAATGAAAATGGGAGATGAGACGGAACCGAGGATCGAACCTATTTTTGTTTTGTTATATTAGATGAAAACCTGCCGGAATCGATCCACGGTCCCGTGTCCCATTTTCATTCAATATGACATTGATCTATTATCTAGCAGTTTGATTAGTCGATATTTAAGATGTTAAATATATTTAAACTTCGATTGATTAGTTCTTTATTATAAAGTGAGTACACAAATACAAAGCAGGAAAAAAACAAGGTTATCAATGACAACATTACTTTCGTAGTGTACGAAAAGAAGTATAGACAATTAAAACGTCCATTCACTAGTTTTTTAATTGATTAAATTTTAGTTTATTTCTTTTCCAGCAGAATGGCTTCGTGTACCGTATTTTAAGATCTTGAGGAACACGTAATTTTGGATATTAATAATATTGGTGATGTAACGCGTTTGAGTAGCGATGCCGCTCACAGACATTCACCCCGAGACGGAACCCCGCGGCGAGTGAGTTTCAGAAAAGCGTCTCGTGGCAACATCTGCGGAGGGCACAGCTGCGACGGTTCTCGTCTCGGAATTTGCATATTTGAATCTGGAGAAACTCCGGAGAAATAGGCATCGAGTGAAAGATTCATCTTGGGGTGAGTTTTTTTACCCTTTCTGTTTTTCCCTTTACATCCATGTGGATATGATGATTGTGTCTCGCGGTTATATAGTTTCCACGCCTTGACTCAAAAATATAGATGCTGAATTCACGTATTTACAATAAAAAGTAAACCCCAGAATACATCCGATTTTATCACTATACTTTTCAATAGTGTTTGTCGTGAGCTCTATACAAATCTAAAATTTACGTTTGTTTAACATGAAATTTTACTGCGCTTGCTTGCACCCCTTTTGTTCATCTTTCTCCCTTCCACATTGGCGATTCGTTTTCTTGTATCATCATTTGTGCAGCGTAGGTTGCTTTGCTTAGCCACTTCCTCCTCATTTCATTTTTTTCGCAATTAAATTCCTTATTTTAATATCAAATTACGTTATCCTGCAAGGTAATAGAAGAAAATTGCGTGGTTTTGTGGGTCTGAGCGTTCCCCTGGTAACGGTCGTTCTCGCTCTTCATCTCCACCTTTGTTTTTTCCCTGGAGGCTCCCATCTCTTCATCTCTTCTTGCACTTCTTTCGCCTTAATTCTTCTGTCCAACTCGTATGTTTCATCAATAGTTTATTGAGTGTACCATATAGGTCTTGCTATATCTCCGTTAATGTGTCTTTTCTTGCTGACAAATTCTATTCTAATTTATTTTTTTATTATCAGAATATATAATTGAATATATTGTTTTCTTTAAATGGCTCGCCAACGCCAAGGACATGAGAGCTCTGAAAATATTGTTAGTCGCGAAATAGAATGAAGTGATAAATATGGTTGTTTTTGTTTGTTTGTACTTATTATAAACGTTTGTCGTTACAACGTAGCAAATGTCTCCGTTCCAAACACGTAAAATGAGAGAAAATCCAAAGGTAAGACATTTTCTCGAGCAATATGACGGATATAATATTTTTAGTTACGAAAAAAACAACAACAACAAAACAAAAAAAAACAATATTTTATTTATCTAATTTTGCCTATTTTTCCTTTTCTGCCCGGTGCACATATTTTCCCTTCATCATCATCGACCGGTGGTTTAGTGGTAGCGTCTTCGCTTCTGTGATCCCGCTGAGCGGTAGAGCGTGGGTTCAAACCCTGCTCGGCCGATTTAAGTGAGGTTTTCAGTTGGGGTTTCCCTAACTTACCTCAGACAAGTGTCAGTTCGGTACCATAAGTTCCCCGGCAACACAACATCTCCTCCCCAATTCTCTCTCCCAAGTCCAACGGATATGTGGAAGATCAGGCCTCGTTACCTGAACATCGCCAAAAGACATAAAATAAAATTAAAAAAATATCATATCCATATCCTCCGTTACCTGTATCTCCTCCACCACCATTTCAACATCTGCTCCCTCCGTTCACTGCAATCCCAACTGCCAACATCCTTCTAGTTTCTTTCTCACTTTTCCATTTTCCACTCGCTTTCTCTCCTGTCTGACAACGGAACACACTTGTCACCACGGGTATTACCTCCTATGTCCTATCTGACTGAACACTGTTTTTACTTGCCTCTACCGTTCCTTCCATCGTTCTCATTATCGTGACTAACACCCCTCTCAATGATTAAATGAGAGCGGGGTACTTTTCCTAAACTGGCCACTTTCACTTTTTGATTTCGTTTGCGCAGGCTTCGATTTTATTAGAAAAGTTTCGAGTGGAAAAATTAACTGTATACTTCGATGAACTTTCGGAGTAAAGTTTCTTCAGAACTAACGTATTAATTAACATTCTCATCCATATTTTTCTTCACCACAAATTTATTATAATCCGTTTTCTATAGAGTATTGAAATCTCCCCGATGCCATGGTAACTAATTTATTCCAATGTATGCAATGTGGAGATATCATTAATGTATTTGCAAATGGTAACATCTCACCTCCTTCAAATCTTCTATGGGCTTACTTTCTTTTAGAAAATAAAAAAAATAAACAGGTTTTTATTTATTAGTCTAATTTTATTTATATGGCATCTCTCGTGTAAGAATTCATTTATCATAGAATCAGTAACATTATCTATTTTGTTTGTTGGAATATTTTGAAAGTAGATCTCTATATCAAAAAGCTACGTCAACGGACCACGTGAAACATAATATTAATGAAGCGTTAGTGGTCGACCAGAAGTAAAACTGCCCGCATCGAAAGAGGACAAATGATGTATCAACATAGGAAATATATTCATTGTGTTTTTTAGGTTAATCTAATATTTTTATTTTAGATAGTTATTATTTAGAATAACCCTTCCCAACTGAAAGAAAGCGATGTAGACTGTGCTAAACCATTGTATGCTTATGTAAATAGAGGGAGAGACTGGTTATAATACCAGCATTTAGAAAACACAGAAGTTCATTGGTCTCTATTGATTCGTCACGATGTATATTTAAATACAATTAAACGAAGAAGTTTTTGATACTTTGCCTGACATAATTATAAACGAAACTGTAGCGATAATTTAAAAAAAAGTTTCCTTTTCGTGCTATCTTGCATAAGATAAAGCATTCACCAAATATTAATGACATCCCTGGAAGCAAATACGCCTCACGTAGCGAACAGACACCGTGGATAACGCACTGATTTCGTTTGCGCTCATTATAACCTCGCTATTTACTAAGTTTGCGCGCACTATCACGAACTCTCGCGGCGTATGTTCGCTATGCGTAAACAGTGCTCTTCGGGCGTAATGCGATCTTGCATTAGGCGTATGAGAGGTCGTTATCGTCGCCCTGTGGCTCTCTTGTTTTATGACGGCGGCGGCGGCGTCTCGTTAGTGGAATGCTTAACCGGCGACCGGCATCGGTGTCGCCCTGGAAGGTGTGAGTGCAGCCTCCGTCAGGCCTCACTCGCTCAGGTAAGAGACCTTAATCAAAAGAGAAGCGTCAGGGGAGGAAATATCATGCGGATTTTATCATGCTTTGGAGGATATTACGCGTAGTTTCTCGTAGTGGTTTCAATCAGACGAAATTGGTCACATAATTGTTTAGTGTCTCCCTTCCTTTCCCCCTACTCCACCAATAAGAGGTGAGCACCGAATGAGAGCTAGCGCCGAAGAGATAATGAGAATTTTGCGTTGTAAATTTGGGTGTTATGAGAAATAACGTTTCTAAAGTTATAACACGGTTGACGGTTCTTTCTCGATTAAGGTCTCTAACCCAGGTGTTCCCCGCAAACGACCCTCGGTACGATCTTGTTAAGATGCTCCTCCTGGGTCGAGTGAGTGGCAGCAGGTTTTCGACTTGATCTTCCTACGAATATTCACGAACTTGTTTCCGTTTTACATAAACTCCTGATTTATGACGTATCCTGTTTATGCTGCTTTGACATGGAGGAGGTTGACTACCGGAAAGGATATTTAGAGGAACGTAAATCGTTTGACAAATGGTGACGCTAATTTAATTACTACGTTATGCAAATATGGAATTAACGAAGTAAATGCATTACACGAAAGGTGTTATAGTGTCTTTTTTATATTTACAACATATCTGGGTTATATGTCAATTTCCTTTAGTAATTACAATTATGATTATTTAATTATTTTTATTTAAATAATTATTTTTATTTACTTCTTTCGGTAATTAAATATTGAATCTTTCTAGATCAAAGAAGGATTATTCGTAAAAAAATCATCCGCGGGTACATTATATTTTTTTCACCAGAAAAGTCGACGAATAGTTCTTCCACATAAAAGAAACTGGTTTGATTCTCTCTGTCTGCACCGAAAGTCACGCACGTAGAGTAATGTGACACCTGCAGTTAGTGGAACGGAAGTGCGTTTCATTGCACGTCCTGCAGGACAGCGCGGCGCGCCGCCGTGGCCCCCTGACGGGTCACGCTTCAGGTGCACGCTAGTCACATGACGAAGCGGAACCCATGTGGAGCAGGTGCAAGGAATGCTGAGCGATTTGCGTGAAACAATTGAATAAGGTTCGATGTGAGACTATCGAAGGAAGACGATGCTGGCAAGGAATCTGTTTATTTTGCAAAATTGGGAGTCCGTTGCTACGCGTGTCGTAACATCGGCGCTATTTATAGTCGAAAAATGAGATTTGATGCGGGAATATTGGCCAGTATTTGTAAAGAACTTTTAAAAAATTATCTGCGAGGACGTAGTTTTTCTTCCATTATATATACATTGAGTAGTTGTCTTGTTATGATATAAGCAATATTACTAAAAATGGAGTGATACAGCGCAAATTGTTCAGACATAACAGCGCCCTAAAAGTCAAGAAATCACTGTTATTGTCCCACAAGTGACTGAAACGGATGCGTGGCGGTTATAGTAGCAGCCCATCACCCGTAGCAGGCAGTAGGAATGTAAATTAGGCTCTGATTGTCATTCATTCGTGCGTTAATGAATATGTATCTGAACATTGGCAGTTGTCCAAAAGTGTTCCTCTCAATCCATTCACTTTCACTTATTTCATCTCTGTGAAAATTGATATTTTTGTATTACCCAATAAATGATGATGCTAAAATTACACAAGATGATTCTGAAAAAATAAATAAGTAAATAAATAAAACAATTTGAATTGTTCGTAAAATTCATCATATCCTGTACATGTTTCTACCTGTGGTTTATTTTCACTTACATCGTCCATATCGATTGTTTCAGCCTGTTGATGTAACTGAGCTAATAACTGCATGTTACGATTCTGTAACTCTCTCCAAAAAGCATTTGTTTAATATCGTGGGTCGTTTAGGAGCATTTAAGAGAATATTACCTACGATTAGTCGTGGATGGCTGCTCCGGTCAATTATGGTTATCATACCTTGGACATAGTGATCAGTCTCTAAGTAACCTCTTTCTTTCACCTTTTCATAGCGCTGTGCTTCCGGCAAGGCGTTGTAACTTAATCTTTCCACTTGGTTGAATCCTTCAATTTTAACTTACGATGGTAATGTGGATTACAATTGTGTTTTCTAAATTATGTCATTAAACGATTCTTTCATGTTATGTCCCGAATTTTTATGTTGTTTATTCGTTGAGAAGACCGTTAGTAATCTCTCATTTTTTTTAGGTCGATACATCGTAACAAAACCCTCATAATTTTGCTTCAACTTGATGTTTTTAGAGTGTTATATTAATTTCGATGTAAAGAATAGTTACATAGCAGGAATAAAAGTGGCTTGCAGTGTTATTAGTTTATTTTATATTTTCAAACCAATTGATTGTCTAATCCTATTTTCCTGCAACTACTAATTCTTTACTTAAAATTGCATTTAATGATTATGCTCAGCAGTCGATGTGCGTCTGTCTCTGTTGCCAAGTTCCACTCCCGGCACCTTCGTGTATTCCTTTCTTCATCTCCTTCCTCCCTCCCTCCTCTTCGCGCACCGTTACCGCACCCGAGCGAACGACGCAAGCCGACGCACGTCAAAGCGACCGCCGCCGCAGCAGCCGACGCCTCCAGCGCTGCCGCCCACGCATACTAACAGCATCCGCGCGGCCACATGAAACGTGCGCCTTCTCCTTCCTCTCCTCGCGTTCCTTAGCCCAACCCTTCTCGTGCTCAGACGTAGTGTCGTTGTTGTCTCTCTCCGAATCACGAGGGCGGGTGTCGCGAACCGCGGCGGGCGTCACTTTCGTAGCACGCCACACGCAATGGTGAGCCTCGTCGTAGTGATTCATGGTTGCTTAGAAACGGTGGAGGTAGCGATGGAGATGACTCTGAGCGGTGTCGGTGGTGCGCACGTGGCGCGCTGGAGGAGACTACTGCGCTATACAATATTGACCGCTGTTCCCTCGTGTTGCAGCAATTACTATGCAACTTGATAATGAACTGATTATTGACAAACTCACAAGTATTTGACGTATTAATGTGAATTTTATACCATGCTAGGCCTATATAAATTCAAAATCCCATCGGATATTTTTCTATAAATATTCTCTCAATTCATATTGAACTATACGTAAAGTCTGAACAATGTTGAAGTTTTTATGACAATTTGTATCGACTTACATTTCAATATCACCGCGAAGTATTGCAGTTATGTATAACACAGGAGTTAACATGTTTGTATTTCCAACGAAGTAGTGTGTGGTCATTATTTGTTGTTTAAGGGAAGGGACATCATCTCTACGAAGTGAAAAGAAGAGTTATCTCGGACACTTTCAACCTTATTTTCTTTTTAATTGATAAGCGTATGAAAAACAATATTCCACTCCAAAATAAACGATTCTTGAAAATGTATGTGAATAATATGACAAGACTTGGCTCAACTTGTACTGCGAACATGGGATGTTACTTAATTTTTTAAAGTGAAAACTCGTCAATTTTATAGCTTATTTCTATATAACTTATCTGAATAATTAGAATGAAACATTATAAAGAAATTGTACCATTACTATGGAGCACTCATTTGGAAAGAGTTTCAATACCTGAATATCTTATTTCGTTTAAAAAATTAATTAAAAATTTGATCTCTCATATATGTATTTATAAAATACTCATATATTATTTATTTGGGTACATTACATTTATTATGTATTACATACAATAACCACCAGTACTCAGGTACGCTTCCCATCTTAACAAAGTACACATCAAATGTAAGAAATACAATAACTACAAAACTATTTAAAACTTTTAGTAATATATTAATTATTATAAATATAAATGAAATTTTAATAGCGTCCTAAGTAAAAAAATTAAGACCATAAACTTATCTTTTATACGAAATTGTTCCGTCGGAGCTCACGGAAATCTCTCGCGCATCTATGGATTTGCTTGTTTCGTTTCAAGAACATTAACCTGTCACTGACACGAACCTTTTCAAAACAAGTATCATTTAGATCTTCGCTTTCAAGTGCATTCCTCTTGTTAGCCGTTACTTTGCAGGGTTTTGTAGATATGTTTCGGTTAGGAGAAGTCTCTGTGAAAAGGATCAAAGCTGAATACTCTGCATTGTGAATTCTAAAGCATGGAAGACTTTGTATTTCCTTGTTTTCGCGATCAAGTCAGCTGGAGCAGTCTGTTTCGAATGAAATAGGAAATTGAAAACAGGAGATGCTTACGAGTATAATTTCCTATACATTTTAAAAATCTGTAAATTCTTCTCATGCTCTTTGATAAAAGTGTTATGTTTTCGCTGAAGGTTCAGAATGTTTGAAAGTTAAATGTGATAGTTTCTCACTTTACTTATTGGTTATATTTGTCTGTTCGAATAAAGCTTTGGGTTCTCAGTACACCAATTGTGGTGAAGGAAGTAAAACTTAAAAATTCATTTTCTGGATTCATTGAAAAAATAGAATAAGTCGATGGTTAACAACAAAATTTTAAAACCATTTTTTCTCTGAATACGACGAAAACGAACGTAAAATATTTAAAAATGATGAATTTTGATGTTTTTTTGATTCTCATGTTTGACTAATTTTGATGTCTAATTTATCATTAACCGTGTTTCACTACTGAATCCAGACAGACACGTAAATGTAATTATTGTTAACGGCGTCTGTGATCGCCAATGTTACATCCGCGTTTTTTATCAACAAATTTCAAAAAATATTGAAGGAACATATACTGTTTGTCAGACCAAAGAACTGAACGATGTAAATTTTTAATTTTTTTATTAATTGCTGAGTAATTTATTAAATTAGTTGAATTTTCTGGTATTACACGTATTTACATATTTTTGAAGAATTTGGAGCTTTATTCATTCTCTCAATGAGACTACAGTCGAATAATTTCTGTAGTGGTGTAAGAAATATCTAAAAAATAATGCCAGTTTAATGTCAGTGACTTTTAAAATATTTCAAACATTTTCAATATTTATCTTTTTTGATATCGTGTAAATATCATTTCCGAGTGGAGTGATGTATAAGGAAGCTAATTCGAGTTGTAAAATACAGCGTAAAAATCATTTTAAATATTCTACGTAGTGTTCCAGGTACCTAAAAACGACTTCTTTATTTTATGTGCATTGCTAATTTTCCAAAACTGAGAAGGCCACTTACTAGAATCTGTTTTAATTAATAGTAATCATTTTTATTGCACAGAACTGTTTTCAAATACTTGTTGGAAAGAAAGAGTCATCAACTACAATAACGAAAACATGTTTGCAAATCATATGCGCAGGGAATGTCCTCCTAGGCGCGCCTTTAGTACATAATGTTGATGTCCGAAAGCTCGTGCCTCTCAAGATACGCGCTTTTCAGATTCTGCTTCATGAGAGCCCCAAAGCAAGTTTCGAGTTATGTACATATTTGCCGTTTCCCGTTACTGATCATGGGTTCGAATCCAAGTACCTTATGGAATCATTTCGCTTAGAAGATGGTTTAAGTAGCTACTTTGAAGGAACTAATTTTTTGTTCTATTAGATAGCACAATTTGTTAAACGTAGATAAGATTTTCAATAATTAGAGTAGTTTTGTACATGTTATTATTTTTACCAGACAATCCACTTTCGAATCAGTTTAGTCCTTAGACGTCTTGCAGTAGATTATAAGAAGATGCTTCTAGTCGTCCTTTATATATATATATATATANTGATAATGGGTGAGACAAATTTTTTAAATTATAAAAGGGATTATCAGCAGATAAAACGAGAAATTGTCCATTGAACGCCATGTCGAGAATGTTACTTTTGTGCCGCATGAGGCAATGAATCTGAATCCGTTCTCTCTACTTCAAGTTGAAAGGTAAGACATCAATGTTTTCGGACGATTCGCTGGTCGATTTATGTTTTGCTCTATTGGTGAAATTAAAACGGTATTTTCAATGAATATGGGTTTCTAGAATTAAAGTTTAATTTAGAATTAAATTTTAGTTTATTTTCTTATTTGGACTTTATGTCGGTTATTACTTTTTAATAGCTGTTTGAAGAGTTTAATCGCTTATAGTTTTGGTCTTTTTTTTACGATAAATAGAACATCTGTTTCAGTCTATGTATACTCTCAATTAATCTCTCCAAAATAAAAATGAAATAATTAGTCAAATTAGTTGTTCATATCAGTTAAATATCTCTTATTACTTTCCTTCGCGACATACATTTTGTGGTCATCTATAAGAACATATTACAACTCCGGCTCAGTTGCATCTATGGAACTCAAAAGACCTGAGTCATTCCTTTTGATAGGATTCCCCACAATACCTGACCCCTACTTCGTAGGCAAATAAGAGGTAAATACGAACAACACTGAACAAACTACGTTAGAATTTCTTGACGTTTTCCCATTTGTTGGCGAGACGTACTTCCTTCCGTAGCTGCGCGTCCTGCGAACACTTCCGTCTGTCTTCGTGGGAAGGAGACAGCTCCCAAGCGGAGAGAAGAGACTTAGTTTTGACTCTCGGATTTTCAGGAAAAGCTCTCCAAACTCTTTCCACTCGGTAGCAGGAGAGGAGAAAACAATACGCGAGAGACTTTGGGGTTGAGGGACGCCCCGCGCGCACATCATCGCTGAGAAACCTCAACCGAAGAGACTGCGCTTCTCAACTGTCTCGCCAGGGATCACCTTCAACTGTCTTGGTGGAATTTTTTTTAGCTTAGAGCCTTCTTTTATTCTACTGTTACCATAGTACTCGTTGCCCCTCCGTTGGACTAGGGGTTAGCATGCTTTCTTGAGATAAAATGTGTAGCTTTTTACTTCAATGACAGCTCACATAGCTGTGATCCTGAAAAGCGAACCCTGTTTCTTCTATCAATTTCCTACTACTCCAAGTATCATTAACTCTTACTAACACTAATTACTCCTATTAACTCTTCCACGTGATCCAATTTGTTTGTAAACCCAGCAAACTAGCCCACCTACTAACAACCACCCGCCTCCTATCACCCAATACAGATAAGCTTCAATAGCATGTTCTATTTCCCATTTACAAATATTACTACTATAATAATAATAATAATAATAATAATAATAATAATAATGAAACTTGAGGATTAAAAGAAGAATTTTTCTAGGAGACTCTTTATCACATTTCTGCATGTGTCTTATTCCTCTGAGTTGGCGTTTACAACAAATGAAAGGACAAAAAGAACGTGTGATACATTTACTATACATGAATGACTTAAAGATATTTGCGACTAATGAAGAAGAACTTAAGAAACTACTAGCAATAGAGGCTGAGTTCAGAAGGAAGATAAATATGAAATTTGGCTTAGAAAAGTGCGCAAAAGTTTCTTTAGTCCGAGAATAAGTTGTTAAGAAAGACAGTATCAGTGTTTCAAATCAAGATGAGATCAGAAGTTTAGGACATGTTATTTACTACAAATATTTAGGAATTGACGAACGAGGAGGTATTCATCATGCCACCATGAAAGGAAAAGTGAGAAGAGAGTACATGAGACGAGTCCGAAAAGTGTCACGGACTGAATTAACATGAACAAAATACAGACCATTAACACCTAGGCTGTTCCAGTATTAAGATACAACCTGGGAATACTTGATTGGTCCGTGTCATATTTCAAACAGATGGACAGGAAAACACGAAAACTCCAAACAATGCATAAGATGCATCCTCGAGCGGATGTGGATTGATTGTATGATCGAAGAAAAGATGGAGGGAGAGGTCTAACCCTTCTTGAGAATACATTCAAGATCACGATCATGGGACTGCGAATGCACATGAAAGGAAAACCACATGCCAACTATATGAAAATCATCGAAAAATGTGATAAAAACAAAGCACCCAGTAAATTCTTATGTAGACTAGGAAAAACTTATCAAGAAATTTTCGTTAATGAAAACTCACAGGACCGAAGAACTGGCATTACACAAGACAAAAAACTGTACAATCAACAACTCAAGCACACATGGCAGAAAAAATACCTTAATTGCCAATTTACCAAAAGGATTACAACTGAAGATATTAATGAAGGAGTCTCGTTTTCATGGCTAAGAAATGGTAATTCGAAAGGAGAAACTGAAACTCTGGTTGCTGCTATTCAGGATAAATTAATAAGGTCAAGCAACTACGGAAAAATGATATTACATCAAGATACAGATGGCCTATGCCGACTATGTAGAGAGAAGCAAGAAACAATCTACCATCTAGTTTCAGATACCTTATTTTGGCTAAGAATGAGTATTTGGTAAGGCATAACAGAATTTGTTCATATATACATTGGCATTTATGTAAAACTTCCGGATTCACTGTGAATGATAATTGATATGAACACGAACCTAGTTCTGTGAACTCCAATGAGAAAACCACAATCCTCTGGGACCAACCAATAAATACCGACAGGACAATAAATGCAAATGGACCTGACATTGTTCTGAAGGATAAGATGAGTAAGAAATGTATTTTATTGATGTTTCTGTTCCCAACGACATGAATGTTGTGAGAAAAACAGATCAAATAAAATAACCTGGCTATCGAATGCCAAAAAATGTGGAAAATGAAGACAAAAGTCTGCCCTATTATTATCGGAGCCACGGGAACAGTGAGCAAATGTATAGAAGACAATCTTCAGAAAATACCTGGGATGACCTATCTAACTGAAATCGAAAAAATATCCGTTCTGGGAGCGGCTCATACAATTCGGAAAGTTTGCACCTAAAAATTTCTCTAGGAGACGCAGTCTAGTGAAAGTGGAACTTCCTTGGATGCTTACCGAAATACTTACCAGCTATGCTGAGAAGAAAGTCCATAATAATAATAATTATTATTATTATAATAATTATAATAATTATAATACCTGTTTCTTAGTTTGAATGCTTGATAGTTGATATTAAGTTTTAAGTTATTCTTTCTTCAATATTTCCTTTCCGCTTGAACGTATATCATCAGCACGTATAATTTTGACACTGTTGTGTTTAATGATAAAATTTGTTCACACCATCATATTCCCTAGTGTTCAATGTTCCGCCTTCGGGAAATACACTCAAACTCTTGCCATAAAACTTGCTTTACGTCCTGCTGCAACGACGAGAAACTGTGCTTCATGCAACGACGTAAAACTCGACTTGCGCCTCTGCGTCGGGTCGGGCGGCAGTCAACGTTTTGTACCGTGCGAAATGTAACGAAAGTCGCGACCATAAAAACACCATGCGCTATTCGCCTTTCAAATCTTACTCTTCTGAAGCATGTAATGCTTATACATTTGTTCTCTTTTGTTCGTGCTTTCTAGCTTCAACAATATCGTGACATGCAAGCAATCATCCAGTGCGCCGTCCCTTGGATCTCTTTTATCCGTTCGCTTTATTAGGGGAAATGAGTTTTCTAGAGCACGTTACTGCATTCTTCTGTTCACTTGCGAACAATTTTCAAAGAACAATGATAATTATCCATTCCCATTCCCTTCTCCCTTTTAAATAGTTGTATATTCTTGCTATACTTTTCTGTGAATATTAACAATTCAAAATTCTCCTTCTTTGTTGTTTTGGATTCCCGGGTAGGAAATAGCCATCTGAAATGTCCTAAGTATGATATTAATTTAAAATTAAAAAATATGTCTCTGTAATTGTATTTTGTACTTTAATTTGTTCTCAGTTAACATGACTCTTTTGATTATTTACTCTGTGCTTTTGTCTCTTATACGCAAATGTGAAATTGTTCATTGAAAACTGCATGATGAGCTGAAGGCGTGTTATATACCTATAGGTTTATTATTATAGGTTTATATTGTACATAATTCTATCGTATCTTTAGAATAAATTTACCTGATGTTTTTGTTAGCGTCTTTGACTCGTCAGTAGTTTTTGGCAGAATGGTAATAGAATCTGCGTTGTCTATAGATGCTTTATAACATCTCTCAAGACTGGTCAAGTCTTATTTGAATAAATATACTTTATTAAACTGGAAATTATAATTCATTATCCGAATCCTGGAATAATTCTTTCAGTTTTTAATCTTATGCGAAAAGATCATTCCTGCATTAAAAATTAGTTAAATGCACTGAAACACGTTGATTTTGGGAAACTTCTTAAGGGTATATTTTTTTCACTTTCATTTTATTTCCACTCCTTTGACCCCTTTATATCATTGAATATTTATATTTTCATTCTTTCTGCATATATACTCTCTGCTAACCTTTTTTCATACTTTTACCTCTTCTTTTCCTTAGGTCGACGTCTCAGCTTTTTGAGCTGTCACGTTGGCACGAGTGAATGCGCTCGTTAACTTGCCGTCGCGGATCTCCTGTGAATTTTAAAGGAGCCTCATATACTTTTGCGATCTTCCTTTGACTCCGTTTAAGGCATCTTATTGTCGGAGTGGACGTGAAGTTTTGTGGCTCTGCACATAATTCTACTCGTTTGCTGTACCGTGACGTCACTTATAAGTCGCCATGCATGCTTAACAGGATATTTCCCTTTATTTTATTTTGATATATTTTCTGCGGGAAATTAGTTTCAATTTATGAATATGCAGAACTCGAGAGCAGCTTCCTCCTGGTGGCTTCCTCCTTAAACAACTATGACCATACCAAAGCCAATTATGTGTACAAATGCGTCTTCGAGAGCATCCGATTTGTTTTCAGGCTATCAAGTGGAATTGAATGGGGACGACACAACTTGTATTTTGGTTCACTTACTACATCATTCAATTTACACAAATTGTGCTTTTTAAATAACGGAAAATTAACGGGGAATGATTTGTGCAACGTCTCAGAAGATAGATTGTATTTTCCAATAATGTACCTATAGTTCGTTTCTACTTTTAATCTACGGGGCAAAATTTATTACTTGATAATTTTTTAAACTATATAATCTTATTCCAAACATATTCAATATAGGGACGTATATCATGTATTCATCTCTGTTAAATCTCTCTTAAAAGAATTAAAGTAAATAGTTATTTATACAAACAAACAAAAATTATAATTCAATGTACCATTAGGTTGCTTAACCATATCATTATATAGTTTGCCTTCCCTTTCGATTTCCCTTCTTTCTTCTCCTCTTACTATTGAAATGTACGAACATAAGTATCACCCTGCCATTTATGTGTCTCTCTTTACTGCGACCATATTGGTGTATGGTCCAAATATGAAAATAAAATTACTATTAAATATTGAAACACTTAAACGTATATACATACATTATGAAATTAATATTATGAACAGGATCAAGTTTTAATTTTTGTAACTTCGACCACTTAGATAGAAGACGGTAAAGAAGTTCAGTACAAAATATTTCTCTTTATTATGTAGTTTGATTGTTTATTTAATGAACCAATGGAGGAATATTTCCTTTACCTTACATACTAAGTTACTGGGTAAGTATTCCTCTTTTTTGGTCCAGTTTTACTTCAACGGCAAATTTTTGCATAGTGAACTGCTGTACTTAGGGCATCTCTGCGTGAAATTAATTTTCGTACTATTTATTGGCAAAATGCAAATTTATCACTTAGATATAAACATTTTATCAGTTAAGATTCAAAATTACTTGAGAGAATTGTGGTTTAAGTTTCAAAATGATGAGTCTTATGTTCCGACTTACTGCATATATATATTTCGAATTAAAACGTTTTTAATATCTGGAGATCAATGGTCTGAACCCACACTTCTCGAATGGTCAAGAATCTTATCCGCTGTAGTTTATTTTGGATACTAACTTCATTTTTAGTGATCAAATCGGTGCAAATTTATAAAGATTTTATTCGAAACAACTTGACATCATTTGCCTTCGCTATCTCTTTAACCACCGTGCATCTTTCCTCTTCGTATCACGTCTTCAATTCCTCACGAAGACCTCTTCCCTTTTTACAAGGTACCTTCCATCTTTTATTGGCCGTGCGACGCGCCGCGACAAGCCGACGCTACAAAGCGGAGCTTGCTCTACGCATGGTAAATAGCAGCAGCATGGCTGTTGTGCGAGCTAAGTAGCGCGATAGCCACGCCGCGGCGCATTGTGGGGCGACAACCGACGGCGGTCGCTGCGGGACCGGAAGCAGCTGCCTCCGGCGACGTCTCCGCGGCCGATGCTGCTGCTGTCCAGTGTTGGGGCGACGCTGCGGGCAAGGTTCTGCAGTCGTTAGGATATTATCCCCGCAGGTTGTGCTCGCCTCATATAGGACTCACTAAGTGGAGTTCCTATGTTTTATGGCTTGGCCATTCACTTTGAATGATGAGTAAATATCGTGGCTTCTGGTTTTCCCCGTGAGTGTATTAATGATTATTGTCATTCGTATTTTCAGCGCTCTTTCGGAGGTAGTTGGCTTCTTCATGTTGCCCGTTTTTTCCATAATATGTTAACAAGCTCTGAATATAACATTACCATTCTATCTATCTATTATATATTATATAATATAATATATGTCTCGAATGCAACTTTCACGGTTTATTTCTCGATTATTCATCGTATATCGACTAATTTTTTATCGAATAATCTCTCTTCCACTTAAGTTGTATCTATTTTTATTTTATACGTACTACTATTTACAACTACTCCGTTTTCCAAGCAAAATGTATGTACGGTCACGATATTGGGCCACCTTCTGAATTTCTTCAAATAGGTATCTTATAATAAGTACATATCGTTCAATCGTTCATTTAGTATTTTGATAAATATTTTGGTGTGAGTTTATGTGCAGGTCTAAAACAAAGCAGATTCTCCTCTTTAATCTCTGGAGACTCAAGAGCATTTGTTTTTTTAATCCAATTTTGTTTTTTGCCATGCATTAAGTTTTTTTCCTAACGTCTCCCCTCGTTACTTTTACCTCTTTATCGTCGAATATGAATGGAGAGTGGATTGGTGTGTGTGTGGGTGACCTTATCGCCATTACGTGTCGCCGCGGAACAATGTGTTTCTCTCTGGGAAAGAAGCTAGTCTTATCGACGACATGCACGACTGCTTTGAAATCCGATTTTCACTACGTGCAATGAAGTGTGATTGTTCCTTGCATGCAAATGAATATAGCATGCCATGACGAGGATAAATACTCAATACTCGTTACAATGTTTTTTTCATTAATCATATATTTTTAATTTAAAAAAATGTTTTTTTGGATAATGTTTTATTTTGATACATGTGTGTATTTGATGAACTTAATTAATATTGGTCTCTTTTACAACATTCCTTTTTTTCTAGGTAAGTATATCTGAAGAAATTCTCTAAAGGTGATTTTTCTACATTGGTGAGTAGATCTATTTTAATTGCTTACGAGGTATTTGAAAAAGCATTTTATTACAAATACGTAGACAAGAAAAAGAAAGAATTATTCAATATATTTAGAAACTAGAACATTGCCTCACTGACTTCTTACTCATTTTGTTGCAATCTTAGATTTACCTTGAATTTGACAAAGTTGACGTTGCTAATTCATTGTGTTTTATGTATTCTTAAATTTTGAATTCAATGAATAGCATTGAATAAGGAAAATTAAGTGAATTTATGCTGATTTCATTCTTGATGGGTTCTTAAGTAAATACAGAGTATTGTGACTAGAACTATATTCGCCAAAAATTTTGTGTAAAAAGTAAAATCAAATCATGGACTCTTTTTCCAATATTTGCTTTGGCAAATGTTAATTACGACGTGGAACATAAATGTGTTCGGAATGAGTGGGACATTATTAGCTGTTGTATCTGGGCCATGATTCCCTCCCGTTTTCGACACTATGTAACATATACTGTGATGCAGAGAAGCATGTGCACAAAGCTCATTGGGGAATATGTTTGACCTGGAGGCGTGCGACGGAATGAATGAAGGGGTAAAAGTATGGAGAGGGACTTCCGTTTCAGACATTTCATTTCAGCTTCGTCTGAATAAGGGTTGTGTTCCTGTGTCCCCCTCAGAGCACAGTCCTCGCGAGACCTATTCAAGGGCTCCTGCTGGAACGCCCTCACTCTGTCATGTGTTCCGTGCAGAGACGCGTTCTGCCAATCCACCCTTCTTCTATTGCGCTTGAACCGTCTAAACATTTATGTGTTTTGACTTCTCTCCATTTTTGCTCTTCGTATTTCGTATTAGTTCGTTTTTCGCTACATTTGTCCTTCGTATCATCCTTTCAAATTGTACATCCAAAGCCCTATTTTCTTCCCCTTACTTTCTCACTCATCTCATATTTTATTCTAATTCTTTTCTTCTCGAAACTCTCTAACATTTTCTTCAAACGTTACATCGAGATTTTTCTTCCCTTCATTCTTCTTGATTCGTCCCGCTCTTCAGCATTCCTTTACTTATTTTCTACACCTTCCCCCTTCCCTTTCCTCTTCATATGTTTTCCCCTCCTAATTCTTATGCTCTCTTCAGTTCTAACTCCTTCCTCTTTCAGTTGTAACTCCCTCCTCCTTCGTACTCCTCTCACCACTACTCTTTTGAGAGCCCATCCTGCTCTTTCACATCCAACGTAGGTTCGTAAATTTGCTTTCTTGCGCGCTTCATTCTTTTCCGTCTCTCTTCCAGCACTTCACCCTCCCTCCTCATCCCATTCCGTCGCGTTGAGATTGCAGCGACCTCCCGCGCGCTGCCTATTGATGGAAGAGCCTCATGGAATGCGCTGCCTGCCTGCCTTGGAGGGCCTCTCAATGCAGAGCCGCTGCCCTCGGGGACTAATTAGAGGCAGCGATTCCACTTACGCCTCCGCCTCCACCACCCTCCATCCAGAGACCTCTCGGGCCGCGATCGCCTGTGGGCTCAACGGCGCAATTTTCAATAAGCTCCATGCTCTCCTTTTCGTCTCTCCCATACACTCACACTTGCAAGTGAGTCCTTTGGACTCATCTACTTAACGTATAATCAACGGAGAGTGATACTTTCTGCTTGAGTAAAGTATTTAAAGTAAACTTTTACTTATCATACTAGAGATGAAATTTCCAACGCACAGTACTCTCCTAGTTACAAGAAACTACACCTGCATCGTGAAAATCTTAATTAATATGTTCTATTAAAGCTAACACCGTGTTGTTTACTCCCACAAAAGCAAAAGTGATTTTTATCGAAAAATACTTCTGTATAGACTGTTCTGTAGTAAATGATTTTACAATACTATTGATGGTATCTTAAATTCTTCTGTGTCTTCTTCAGAAATCTTGAACACAATGTACGGAAATCTTGTACACATTGTATTTTTCATGTTAGCGGTTATGGGTGATATAGTTTGTTACTTGATCTACCAGGATTTACCAACGTACGAGTAAACGACAGTATGCGGAAGTGGTTTCCTTCAATAAATTTTGCGGTTGCAAAAAAAATTAAATATATTCCTAAATGTTCGAAGATCGCTGTTTTCTTAGTTTCATCACTTCACTTGTTTACCAATTTAATGAAGTATTGTTTTAAAAAGAATATTTTAAATTTTTTGTCTCTCTTTCTCTTCTAAATCACATCAAAATTTAACAGACTAAAATTCATCTTGAGTATATTATATCTGCGGATACTTCGATACCTTTATTGGTACTGTTGTCGTATAATATATCAGTAAGTGTCTTCCGTACAACCTAGTTCTTCACTCTTTATAACGAGAAGACAAATCCATAGAAACCTAGAAATGACATTCAACACAAGGTTTTTTAAAAAGGTAAAATACAATATTGATATTCATTAATTGAAGCTACATTTGCAGTTGTTTTTACGACTATGTGATTATTTGTTTTTTTCTTTAATTTTCGAAGACAAACACGAACCCTAGCAGAGAAACGAAATATTTTCAAGCATACTAAATTTAATAATTTGAAACGAATAGTTAAAAAAGGAGGAAATTCCCATAATATTCCATTTCTTTTGTGATTGAACACATTTAAGTTTAAGTCGTTCCATCAAATGAAATAATAGTCTCTGAAATCAAACTTGTTAATTCTCTCTAGAGTAAAGCATAGGCCTGTCTTACATTTTTGTCATAATGAAATCTGCGTATTCCAGACGTTGTAAATCCTACGGAAGCATTCTTAGGGACAGGAGCCTTGAAGAAAATTTTCGAGAGAGCAATTATTGAAAAAGCATCTCCGTCCATTCCCCACATCATTAAGAAGAGACCGGAAAGGCAGGGCTTTCACGGATTTGCTGGAATACAGAGTGGTGCGCCGCATTTCCCGTGCTCTCTACGGAAATTGAATGTGGGGTCGAAACGTTTTGCATCCTAATGAATGCATTGCATACAAAACGCGTCGAGTTTGCGAGGAGGGCAACGCAGCGCCACCTACAATGGGACACAACAGCAATGACGTGGAAGAAAGGAGGCAGAGGCCTTTTGTACTTCATAAATCTTCTCGAAAAGATAAGAATCTTACGTGGATGTCACTACTTGTATAAAAGGGAAGACTTTTAGAATAATAATTCTTGATTAAAAAACGCTGAAGAGATTTTTGGTAAACACATTGATACCTATTAATAACGTATTAATTCATGGTAAAATACAATGCGTAATAATTTTACAGTATAAGGGGAATAGCACTTACTATACTTTATGTAAAATTTCTCATTCACGTTACGATTCATCTTCGGGGCACTAATTCTTTCCGAGACACCAAATATGTATTTAATATTTTAGAAGTACGGTCTTTCCATGCTCGTACTTCTAAAATACTAAATAGATCTTTTCCAGTCATCTGCAAATATTTACCAATAGAATTTTTTTTTCTGAACGATTAATAATGCTATTTCCGCAATTGAATGTCGATAAAACCCAAAATATGTGCATAATTCTCTTGAAAGAACTTGATTTTCGAGGAAAGGTCTGATTTACGAACATTCTAGATAATTATTTGAGTTAGTTTAAGTGATTCATTTACTACCATACATTTTTATTTACTTTAAATCGTGAGTTGAATATTGTATATTATTTTAAGTTATTATTGTGTGTTTCGGCACACATAATTCAACCCGGTTGGCAATTACGCTTGCCGTAAGTGAGGGTACCTGTTCCTAAGCACCTGTCAGCGAGGCTACGTTTGGCACCCTCTCACCCCCAAAAGTGCAGGCTACGGTGGCATGCCTTTGTTCCGCGAAACACCTTTCACTAGGCAGCGCCCAATTCCTGCATCTTCTATTTACCCAAATTTGCACGCATTAGCATTGAGCTTCCTTAGCCCGCCGTAAGATAGTGTCAGTAGACGGGCATCCCTTCACTTTTTCGGCACTCCACCTGACCTTCTTCACCCTCGTACCAAGTCTCAATCGTCCACCACTCGTACACTCCGACGGACATGCTTGTTCTCTACAGTAGCCACCCGACTTCAAAGTCGGTCTTTCCTTTCTAAGTCTGATTACTTAGTTATTTTTATTTAATTTTTTATTCGTTTTATTATAGAGCGAGTAACATCAAGTCGTACTGTTAAATTACATTTAAGAGCACCTTCACAAGTTGCCGCACGCGACTGGGATTTGCTCCCATTCTGTATTTCCATTCGTGTGCGCGTATGCTTCTTATTACTATACTTCAATTCGCGCCCGCCAACTTAGCGTGTGCATCATTGTACTCCCATGCGAGTGCGTGTCCCGACACTTCAAAACATCGAGCTACAGACCGAAGACAACGCCAGCTGGACTCCAAAGATTGAGTATTACCATTTAAGTTCTTGACGTACTGTGTTTGGTGACAATCCACGTATTCAATATGTGGTTGTTCATGACTTGAAACAAGAACTGCTACGCAATAATTGGTTACATGTGTTCCTTTTGTTATCAGTTATTTCAATAGTTCTCTAAATGGTCTCGTCAGTGAAATCTAGAGCAGAACAGTTTTCTTTCTTATTGAGAGACAAATCCCCACTTATTGTATCAAATTCAGAAGTATTTCACTTTATCAAGCAGTAATTCTATGTAATACTAAAATACACAAATAGTCTGTGAATTGATGGATAATGGCGTGCCAATTGTGTAATTATCTAGAAAGATTACTGATTTAGTGATACTTAGATTCGTATTTCACCATTCTGCTTAATCCAATTTTTGATTGCTCAATTGTTTCTTGTTTATGTATTTTTTAGTTTAATAAGTCAAGAGTGAATTCAATGTTTATGTCATTTATCACATACAATGTTGTGAAGAAATTCAATTCATTAAATTTATGAGGGTTATTTTTGGTCTTTTCCATGTTACATCCCTCAAATTGCTTCCTTAGAAGCTGGTCCTGCGTCTTCATAAATCTGTTGTGTTCCGTGGCATCCGCCAGAGAATTTCCCAATCATTTGTACTTCGCCCCGGAACATTATGAGTGCATATAGTTTAAATTAATCCCTATTTGTTTCATCAACATTCATGTCACTCTCTTACAATAATATAAACATTTTGGAACTGTTAATTATTTTCTTTTTTCTTCTTTGTTTTGATTACTACGTTTTATCAAGTCAATTTATTTTGATAATCAATGGGGAATCAGTACATGGCAATGAGTTCCACGCATATAGGTCAAAGTTCTATCCCAGACACACGTGAATATTGTCACATTTGTAATTGTTCCATTAAGTATTTGCTTTTTTTTTCTAACTTTCCTATCTTTTGTTATTTCCCGTATGTTTATAATAATAATAATAATAAATTTATTGTCAAAAAACAGTACAGACTGCGTATGACCACGTGGAGGACAATAAACTAATTTACTCACCGGAAGCAAGCAAGCGACCATCCCATCAATTCCGATCAAGGGCCCTAAGGCAGAGGCGGATTCAAAAATTTCAGCAAAAGTTCCTA
>NNCF01126858.1:42096-161152 GCA_002313205.1 Laupala kohalensis | reverse complement strand
TTTTATATATATATATATATATATATATATATATATATATATATATATATATATATATATATATATATATATATATATAAAATAAGATAATATAATATTTTGAGCATATTTTTGTATTATATTTATTTTTAATTATTATTACGAAAAATTGTAATTTTTATATTTTTCTAACCACCGATTTTGAAGTGAAGTACATCATACATAGCATGTCATATCCACTTACAATTAATAATGCTATAATTATTCACGTTTCTAGAGCACAAAGATGTACCGTTTTCATGAGAAAATGTACTCTTGCCGTCCTCCGGGACGGATTAGAAGTTTGGTTATGAAACCCAGGCGGCGAAAACAAGTCAGCTGCTACAATATGGAGTCCTCTTCGCACCTTGGAGTGCTTTATCTGGTGGGAGGTAGCCGCATGGCCGCGCGGGGCGCGCCCTTTGTGCCATCGATAGTGATCAGCACGACGTAAGGGTCCTCTTGCGTTGCGTTGCGTTGCCATTGAGGTCTTGAGCCCTGTCTCCTCCACCATTGTTCGCGCCCAGTTCTCTTCGGCGATGGTCGTCTCCGGTGTTCAGCCGCTTCGTCGACTCGACAGTGTGCTTGGATTTCCCTCGGTTTCCCGCCACCCTTCTCAAGAGCTTTTTACCCGTATCTTTCGAGTCGGTGATGCGTCGCCCTTGGTTCCTTCTCCGATGCGACCTCGACACAGCTTTGGCCCCGTTTCTATTGTTACTGTAGCTTAAGTGTTGTCACGTTGATGACGTACCATCCCTCTTATTGTTAGTCGTATAGGTATACAAGACCATTGGAAGATCAGATATAGTCAAGTGCCCGCATGCCACGTTAATGTTAAACAATATAATGTTTAACATTTCATAAAAATGAATATTGTTCCTTTGAAACATGCTGTATGGTAGGTTGTATAGAAGAACATTCAGTTTGAATTTCAGTACGCATCATTTTTATTTTGATATAATATTACTTATTAATGATTGTAGAGTGATAACGAATTTGTTATAAGAGATTTATCAATATTAAATTTACCCTGGCAATCTAACATTCACCAACTAATGATACCGTAAGTTATACGTAGTACTTAATTTCGAACAACACGCACCTTGGCCTTTCCGAATATCTTTAAGCACCTGCAATTATGTGAAACAGCCATTTCTCCTATAATAAGTCTCACTGCAGCCACTGTACTCATTACAGATTTTATAGTAGTCGCATGCTAATAATCTTATTAAAGCGTTGCATCAATTTTCCACACTACATTCAGAGGAGAGGAAACAATTTGTAACAGAGGAAGTATACAGTAAGAAGTTAATCTTGGGACCAATCTTCAATGTTAGGTCTGTGAGGTCGAATAAAATTTTCATCAATGAATCATTAGAGAAGCGCAATAAATCAATCCATTCAGAGAGTAAGAAATGATTTGGTATCCTACAGTGAGTATTATTTTACGTTAAAATTACCTGAATGTTTAGAATCATTTTTATTCTTCTCTTCCTTCCAGTGTGCAGTGGATGATACGCTAAATTTCATTCCCAACAATTGTTTATAATTCTTCGACACGTTTACTTTGTGAAATTTTCTCTAGAAATTCAGGGGATGTTTAGATCACTTGACCAACCGATGAATTAGTATTCTTTTTGCAGTAAGTAATGTTGTAGTGTCTTTCATTAGTAAATGTAATACACTAAATAATAATTAATATTTGTCCACGCATTTAATGATAATTTTGTTTTACACCGTCACATTCTATTGCCCATAAAAATAATTCCGTGTCATCTTACGTCACACATTTTAGTTTATAAGTATCGCCAGTATATAATATTTTGAGCATATTTTTGTAACCGGTACACATCCGAAATCTACATATATCCAATGAATTCCAGCGAGAAATATGAGCCCACGAGATTCAATTTCTGTGCGTGACAGATATATTATTTGCCTCTTGGCAAATATGTAGAGAGTGCTTTGTCATTTCATTTCACTCTTTCATGGCGAGCGGGCACGCTCTCTGCGGAGCGCGGAAACAGGGAATCTCGGCAATGTACAACCCGCATTTCCCGTGACTCCAGCGAAAAGGAATGTGCTCATACTGCCTCATCGCTCCAAAGTAAAATGGAGCACAACGCCCCTCTCTAGTCTTCTCATACAGGTGTTGCCATGTCAGATACGCTGTTATTAAATAACTTCATGAAGACAGGAACCCAAATTCCGCAGAGAAACAATTACTACATTGATTGCTAAATTTCTATTCAGAACAGTTTTAAATATACCATTAAATATTATTATACTCAAGTTAATGAAGAATATATGGTGGTATCATTTCGTCAACTAAATTCACTGTGTACATCATTCCACGGTCATCGTACTTTTAAAAGCAATCGATTAAAGAGAAAATAATTATTTTAAGATACAGTTATTCTTATTTCTTTTTATTTGGAATTGTATTTTTCTGTGTACTGAATGATGGTACTGTTGTTTATAGTTGTGTCTTGTAGTTTCACCCTCACCCGGGCGTCTACCGGTTTTCCTGCAGGTACCTTGATCGGAATTATTTGGATTATCTCATTGTCTGACACGAAGTTAAACACAGTTTTTGTCTGCTTCTTTGGAAATAAATGAAGAACGATTCAGATCCCTAGTTTTTCTTGGTCCGGACCAGTGCCGGGGTCGTAATAAAAACCTTTAATAGCAAATCTTGTTTATCTTCTTTTGTAGCACGAATGCAATGTCAAAGTGGAATTGAATGTTATAAGTTCATTTTACTAAAGAAGCATTGGTCGGATGAGTTAAGATAACAGTACGGTTTTGATAATTCTGTAAAAAATTTTGACGGATGTCACCACGATTAAGATTGAATACTTATAAAATTTTATTCATAATTTATAATCAATTCGTCTTGCAATGTTGCTGAAAATTGTAGAATATTGCTACAATTGAATTGTTGCTCATGTGGTAAAAATAAGAAATAAATTAGTTAACTCAGTCGTAAATTGAATTCATCATTCCTTTTTTAAGGAGAATAGACCGCAAAGGTGAATTTTATCAGTATTTCGATAACATTCTGAAATGTAGGATGCACTCAACGTCTCTCCTATTGTGCATGGAACAGAGTTGTATATTTCGACGGTGTTTCAATGATTTCCTTAAGGGTTTGTTTCCCAGAATGGATCATACGCATTTTGCGGAATGAAGCCTGCACAAAGAATCAGGCGAGATGAGCTCATCACTTTTGCGTTCGAAGAGTACAGATTTCAACAACCCTTTTTATACCTGTCTTCTTCGTTCTTCAATTATGAACTGTGTATTTCGGTGACTGTGCCCAACTGCAATATTTAATGCTTCAAAAGATCACATTTTTAATTAAGTTGTATTCTCAAGATAGTAACTCGTGTTCCTGAAGGGATTAATCTTGGTAACAGGACGAACGAACTGGAAGAGAATTTACTAGTTTTTACAGCAGTAGCTCGATATTTTTGACAAATACTATTCACTCAGTTGATTGTGGCGTGGTTTAACTTTATATGAATGAGTGACTCTATTCCCGACATGTTTTATCAGTTGTGCAAAATATAATACTAAGAGTCTAGGAACTTCCAAAACAGTTCCTTATAACACGATTTGTTGATTATATTTCACCGGACACAATTTTTGAAGCGAAAGGAAATGCAAATTGACCACTCACCGGAGATAATTATAAAACATTTCACGCTTAAATCACCCTTTACGCCGAAAACATGTTTATTCATTGTACTTCATTTCGAAGTAAAAATAATAATATCATTACATTATGATATTATTACAGATAATATTTAGTTGATAATATCTGTAATTTAATTTGTGACTTTCTGATGATCCCATTAATAAATATTTTCTTATTTGAATCGATTTTGGATTTATTTCCTATGTAATTTCTAACATACTATATGATGACCGCAGTCTTCTCATTTTCACGTACCTCACCATCACAAGTTTCTTTCAGGTTATTTGGATCGATTGATATTGAAGAGAAAAAAAAGAAAGGTTTGTGAAGTTTCTTTCACAATTTTAAAAATATATTAAAGGAAAATTGAAACGTAAATTATATTTTTAAGTTATAGGTAATGCAAATTCTGCTATTAACAAATTTAGTCTCACTATAAGGTCTTCTGTGAGTTAATACTCGTATGTAATGATATTATTTAAGATATATGAATCAAGTAACGATATTATTGATAATATTAAATATTGTTAAAATCGTGTTTCAACATTTGCATTTTTATTTCCGTAGCATTTCAATGTTCATTTTTTATTTTATCCGAATGTACGGAAGGGACGTATCGAATGTGGTGAGACAAGTATGTGGGGGCGGATGTGATACGATTTTATTGGTGTTTCTGTGGGGAATATGAATATCCACATTCTAATGTTATGTTTCGAAGGAATGTGAATGTACGCATAAATGATCACGTTATTTGTTGGCTTCAGAATGCGGCGACTAACGGCTGTCGTTGAACATCGACATTTAGCGTCCTATATTCCTTTCTTTCGTTCATATCTACGTGCAGAAATGAAAATCATGTTGGTTTCTTCTCCATTGACATCCGTAATTTGTGGGAGATCGAAAGAATAAAACGTTTCTATTATAAACGGCACGTTCTCACTCAAGCCATTAGCCATTCAGCGGAGGAATGGACTTATGGAAATCCCCCCTACGCATCCGCCCGTCCATCAAAGCAAAGCCAAGCGAGTGATTAATCACTTCGCCTACCAACAGCAGGGGCGTTGCGGTCTCATGGGGGTCGAGAAGGGTCCTGTGCTTCTAACCATCAACATAGTTTTTAACGAATAAACAAACTGTTTTCTTTTGCAAAGACTCGGTTGAACAAAATCGATTGTCACAGGAATGTATGTCTTGATAACTTATACATATGCATTTTAGTCTAAAACTTTATAATAAATATTTTACATGATATCGTCATTATGGTTTTGGTGGAGTATTTATAACTTCCCAACATATACCAGCTACTTGCGGCATGTACACTATTAATCGGCCCAAAAGAGGGCATAGATTAGAAGTGAAATAATGATAAAAATATGGGACGAGAAGAAACGATTAAGAGCTTTAGGATGGTTTACCTTCCAAGCGATCTGTAACTAGGTAACCTAATTCCACAGAGAATTCCGTCAAAATGGTATCTTATCAATTTTTATTTACAACGATATCGAAGCTGTTTTTAACTTTACATTTGATCGACTTGAATTAATTTTATTATTATAATAAATTTTAATTATTAGTCGAGTCTAAATGCCTAGATTATGGACAAAAATCAAATATATTCCAGCAAGTTATTGTATTTGTATTAGTGCACTTATGATGGTTGTAAAAGAACCAATTATATACGTTGTCAGGGAAAAGCACAAGAGCCATCGAACATAATAAATAGCAAATTGTGTTACGCATTCCGAAACTTAGTTAACGCAGTTATACTCCCATTTACGTTACGGCATTACCTTCTGGGGTAATTCCGGTCAGAGTATTCAAACTTTCAGAATTCAGAAGAGGATAGTTCGGATAATTCGTAAATATCACCCCCGAAACTCTTGTAAACCTTTATTCAAGGAATTAAATATCTTAACACTTCCCTGCATTTATATTTATGAAACGGTCGTGTTTGTTAAGACCGAATTACTGAAGCACCACCCTTGCTTTATACGAAACAGTCTCGTTCACGAACACTATACACGCAATAGTAGTAATATTCATCGCCCTAGAGTGTCAACCACTCTTTGCCAAAAGGGACCATACCATTCGGGAATCGTTCTATATAATTCCCTGCCCAAGAATATAAAAGATATTATGAAATTGAATATCTTCAAATCCGCGGTTAAAAACTACCTCCTGCACCAGTGCTTCTACACTGTAAAAGAATTTATTGATTTTAACAAAAGTTAAATTCGTCTTGTGCTTTATCACGCCATTGCTGTAGTACTTTTTAAACAACTTATAACAATTTCAAAAACTATTTTCTTGCATGATTGTGTTGTCTTATGGCTCATATTAATTTAGTTTTATGTGTACTCAACATTGGCACGTTTGTGTACATAAATTCTGTAGCCCCATCCTGGCCCGGGTTTTTCTCCGGTTTTCCTTCGGGTAGAGGCGGATTTATCATACAGGTTCTCTAGGCTTTGTCTAGGGGCGGGTCTATTGTAACAATAAATCGTGAATTTAGTGTTATTTCAATTTTTAAGCACTATACTCAGAATAATCTATAGTTCGATAATAACTTGTACATGTAAATTTACAAACATATTTGCGTTAAATTACAAACATATTGACATTATATATGTATTATAACTCGCAGCTAACTTTTTATCTTATGTAGGAACTTTTGCTGAAATTTTTGAATCCGCCTCTGCCTTAGGGCCCTTGATCGGAATTGATGGGATGGTCCCTTGCTTGCTTCCGAAGAGTTAAATTAGTTTATTGTTTTCCACGTGGTCATACGCAGTCTGTACTGTTTTTTGACAATAAATTTATTATTATTAAATAATGAAAATTCCTCATTTTTATTTTTCCTCTGTTCCGTTCGACAGAACGTCTCATCGTTTGAAGAGTGGGATTACTGGTGAAGACGGTTTGTTTGCGGCCTTCCGTGACCATGATTGTCCCGATTTCGTTCGTGGAAAGTTTGGTGTCTTCGATGTGAGAAATGTATTCCTATGCATGCGTTACATGGCCTTCTTAACATCCGTTCACACATACCCAGGTGTGCGGTCAACAAAGGAGAGGCAGTTCCTAGTGTGGGAGATTATTGGTCCGTAGTTTTTCGGATATTCAACATTTTAGTATTACGAACACCGTGTTTCTACGTGAGGATTCAAACGGAGAAGAAAGTTCAATATTCCACTTCTGAGAGGCGTGTGAAATTCTTTTGGTCGAGTCTTCGGAATGTGTCTCGTGAATTCTTTGAGGAATTTTCTGGTCATATGGTCTATGATTTTTTAAGCTACTCGACGAGAACTCAAGTCATTATATTACGTTAAACCACGGCGATATCAGAAACGGAGAAAGAAAAAAAATCCTATGCATTGAAGGTTTGAGGTCCACATTTACAAAATACAAGATAGAAGAAAAATTTCTTCCTTTTGAATCAGCTTCTGAAAATTGGTTGTACAACATGAAAAATGTTCTCCATAAAAAGTGAGGAAGCAGTTTTGTCACGTAATCAAGCAAGTAGCTAATTACGGTCTCGATTTTTTGGTCTACGTTGGCAACTCGTAAACTTGGAAAGAGAGTGTCTTGTAAGTTCGCGTCGCAATTCATCCTTATCTGGTACGCAGATAAGGCAGCGTCACAGAGTGTGTGCGCTTTACTACCTAGCGGCTAGACGTCGCGTACTTTCTGTATCTGTTTCTCGCCGCTCCGCAGAGCAGTATTGCCTTATCTGCGTACCCACTTGCTTCGCAGTCGCACTCTTGATAGTTCATATCCATCGTAACATCGAAGAACTTCAAGTTTGTGTCTCCATTTCTGTTTTCATTACACGTTACCTCGATTTATTTCCTCTTCGCTTCTCGGTCGCCTCTTTTACTGTACTCGTTAATCATTGTCCTTACGTCTACAAATTTCGCTTAACGATTCTTGCCTTGCCATTTGATATCATTTTGGTTTTTTTGTCCTTTGTTCGCAGTTGTGACGAACATTCGTTCCTTGTAATAAAAAAGTTTCTTTTCCTTAGGCTTTTCCCTGTTCCAAACTGAATCACTTTTATTATCATTCGCATTATACTGTTTCACAGATGACTTCAACCAAGTGAAAATGGCGAAGGGTCGGGACACAGATCTGGTACATCGTCATCTGATTAACTACATACTAGCATTCACAGGAAGCTCAGGAGGAGGCGATGCGGATGGCGCAGCATATAGCGTTTTCTGTCGGGGAAAGAGACAAAGTTTCTATCACTCTCCACTTTCATCTGACCGAAGTTATCCTATTTTTTTCCCTCGCTCATGTAGACGGAATAAAATAGTTGTGTGAATACAAGCAAAATTCTTCTTTTCTGGATTCTAGAAGCGATCTCAATGTAGCGTTTATTGAAATGAAATTATCGTTATAATGTGTTGTATCATATTATAGTCATGAGAGTGATTACCAATTCTTCCTTTAGTAACTTCCTTCTCCGACAGAGCACTTTCCATTGCCCGTGTTTGATGCGTGGGAGAGATACGCGGCGCGGCCGTGCCGTGACATCTGTGTTGTAACGGGTCAGCGAACTCGTGACAGGTTGCTACGCCGACCAAGATCTGTGGGACAGATTCGAATTAGAACTTGGGGAACACCGGCCTTGGTGCTAACGGCTCTGGCACTGAAGGAGCTTTGAAAGAGAGTAGGTGGGGAAAGGTAGCAGCCGGACCACGCTTTGATGTTTCGCGCCGCAGAGATAGGAATGCTGGGAATTCTCTTTGGAACTTGGTTTTAATTTCACTAAGTTATTTTAAAAATGAAAATAAAGAATGCGGAGATTTTTAATTAATTGCTTATTTTCTACTCCATTACAACCTATAGTTATTTTGTTCCATAGCGAAAATTAGTTTTCCTAATTAAGTTGGATGATAATAAATTTCATTTTATTTTTAAACTCAATTTAAAACACGAGGTAAATTTTGGATGTTTTGCTACATGATTCTCATACTTTGATTCATTTTGATTCATTTCTCCATTTAATGTAAATGATATAATATCAATCTTCGATTTTGTATTTGATTAAAGCAGATGAAAGGAAACAGTAGATGCAATTTGAATGGAGAGAATCAATTTGACACGGGGAAAGTGAAAAATGAGATATAAATGTTGCCGTTGAGCATACATAATGAGTGCTGTGGGAAAACTTCAGAACTGACATTACTATATTTTTCTTTTATTTGTAACTTGCCTTTTTGTTTTTAAAGGAATCTACTTATAATGAAAACTAGTATTTTGTGCTCATGTCGTTAATTAATGTCTGAAAGAGTTGGGAGTAAGTGTTATCCAGTTGCACAGAATCCTGCGAAAAAATGGTATTGGATAAACAAAGTTAGGATAAAGAAAATTGGTAAATAAAATGATTTTAATTTCATTAGTGGTGGATTAGAATATTTACTAGATACAAAAGTGGAATAAACGGAAAAATCCAATCAAATTGTTTCAAATTGACTCTTTCCTCACTTTTTATTTCAATTTATTCCCAATTCTCTCTCTTTTAGAATAACTATTTAGATCACATACAAAACGAGAAAACAATGCTTTCCATCCTTTATATTCTTTAGATATTATGTAGAAATATTTTTATAAATAAAGAAAGAAGAATGAAACAGTATCTTGTTTTGATTTGAACGTGTACAAATACAAAGTCACTATAAAATTTGTGTTTTTTAACTTTAAAGTTTACAGTGTTAACATGATGTTTTTAAAGAAACATTAAATACGTATTAATTTTTGCCGGGGTTGTATCAACGTTGAAAAATGTGTCACATAACTCTTAACTTTGCTTTCGTAAAAGAATTTTGATGTTAAAAGAGACACTGTTAAATATTGCTGAGGAATCTACCAGAAGGTAATATATGATGAAAGAAAGGCAGTTAATTGCAGGACTTGTCGTATGAGATATTAATTTCAGGATATAAAAAAATGCGCGTGCCACATAGAACTGACTCTTGATTTCAGAATCACTTGATAAAATAGGTGGCGCTATTCCTGAGACAATACCTGTTCTACCAAACAATTTCCGTATACAACGTTATACTTCTCTTAATTTGATATCCTTCATAAAATGTATTTTATTGAATTCAGATATGATACATATTTGCCTATGTATGGACTCGCCTTCCAAAGAACCGAGAACCGAGGAATGCATGTCTGCCGTAAATGTTTTTGTCATTCGCGAAAACAACGAAGCCATAAATCAAGTTTCTCGTCGCGTTCGTCGCGTAAATCGGTTAGTATTTCGGCAGAACACACGTGCGTGAGTGGATGCGCATATGTGCGTCCGCAGCATGTATCTCGATTGCGGCCCCGTGGCAAGAATGGATCGTAGAAACAAAGGAAAGGCGAGCAGTGCAAAAAGTGGATGCTCGACGGAGAATTTTCGACCACTCCGTCGCGTCGTGGCCTCACCGTGACTTTTCGGCCTCGCGGGGTTGGAAATCCGGCGGAACGGCATGAGCAAAGCGCAGCGATGCGGAGGGCAGGCAGCGCGCAGGCGAAAAACTCGCTGGATGGCTCACGGGCGGGCGGTGGATGGAGATTGGACGCTGGATCGACCGGCCGGCTACAGGTAGGAGTGCGATGGGTGGCTTTGACGATGAAAGGGAAAAAAGATGTTCTCTGATATGCTTGCGAGTGAAATTTAATTTTTGATTCATGTGATGGTTTGATCAATAAAAATCATTTTTTTCTTTTAAAATTATCGAAAATATTCGCGTTAATTATAGAATAATTTATATTTTGTATTCATAATATTAATGCTCGTGCGTTTGCGAGATAAAATTTATCATATCTTTATGTGAATGAATGACAAATCGTCAATGAACCTTGTAGTAACCGTCATTGAAATACAAACGGTTAATTCTTGGAGAACATAACTCGGTAGTTTCTAAAACACTCTAGTCATTTGTCCCCAATCGTAACACGAACATAATGTCACTTGCCCCATCGCTACCCAGTTTTTTTTCACTTTTTCTCGAATGCTATGATGATGCTATGGTGCCTTTTTTCTGCATGTTTGGTAGCTTTTTGTTTTCCATGTAATAATATTCTTGTTACATTGTCTACTATAAAATATTATTATATATTATTACTATACATCTTTTTGCTATAAAGATATATACTATATATTATAATTACTAGTGTTATTATTAAAATATTATTACTATAAATGATTATCAGTAGTTTTTTCACGTTTCGTTGCGTTTGCGTATTCATCACCTCGTTTGCAACAAACTATGAAATAAGAGGTTAGGTATATAATCACCTACAGGTTATTTCCAATTAATAAGAACCTAGAAAGTTTGTGTTTTGTTTATACCAAAGAACTTCTTCTATTAATGAATATATTATGCATGAATAAATTGTAAAATGAACCTATCAAGTTATTCTCTATATTTATATAGTTCTAGATTACATCTTGTATCATTTTGCTTTTATGAGGAATGCTATTCTTTTACTTACATTTTGTTGCCTGTCCCCACCGTTTGCCGACAAGATGATTCTGCTAAATCATTCTAAGTGAATTCGTTTTGTTGATGTCTTCTACATATCATTTAATCCTCTACTGACTATTGTTATATAAAATTATCCCGGTTATTAACCCAGTTTCAGTATCTCATTTGTGTGAGATACTAAATCTGAATATATTTTCTGTGACGCATTCCTAAAGTGTGAGATTCAGACAAACGTAAAAAGAAGTCTGTGTGATGCCAATTGGCGTGCACGAATCGCATACACCGCCGTTGGAGAACCTACGGGGAGAGATGGATTGTTGTGATCAACAAACAAAGTAAATGGAATCTCTGAGCCAGAGCACGCTCAATCCCTGAGCCAGAGACCTTGCGTTATCCGGCACGTCTGCGCGATCGTGTGTGTCGAGCCGAGCGACCGGACGAACGCCACACAACGTATCGCAACGCGCAAACGTTCTCACAAAAAGCTCGTCGCGGCGGTGGCGGCGGTGGCGGCGGTGCTGCGATGGCGGGCAGCGCGAGTGTTGGCGGCGCCAAGGGCGACAGTGGAAAGTGAGCGTGGCGGGAACTTGAAACGTTAGTGGCATTTAGGGGAAGTTGTAGGATACGTGGAAACACTGGTAAAACCGGACATAGAGAGAGGAATTAAGAGTTGACGAGGAATGGTTGTAGGGAGACTACAGATTACTTTGATTGCAAGTGAAGTAATTGTTACGATCGTTGGAGACACTTAAGATTGTGACATTAGTTGAGAGTCAGTGATGAAAAAGTTGCGGATGACATAGATATCTTTTCTTCAAACATAGAATAGAAATACTGGGTTATTTAAGAGGTTGCATGAAAAGACAAATAAAGCAGCGAAAAAGTGTGCTCTGTAATTACAAAGAGACATGTTTCGTGTTTCTTGCTTTCATTATTTTGTATTAAAAAAAGTTATTTGTTGAGGTAGCAACGGGGGAAAGTGAGATGACATTCAATATCACTCATCATTTCAATTAGTCAATTTTCCAGGAATATGATAGTGATTGGATCACTACACAGTGGATTGGATCATTACATTGAGGAGACATTGGCTTCAAAGAAAAATAGCCCTGACTGATTGTGATACTTGCGGAAGCCGTTTTAATGAAGGGGTGTCCTCTGCACCATGCGGTAAAGGTGGTGATCGTTAAGATATTGGCTGTAGTTACAGGTTGCAGTCGGAGGAATGAAAGCCCTAGGTTGCTTTGTACGTGCTAGTGATGACGAAGGGAGGTGGAATGAGTAGCGCTGCTTACAGTGGAGGTGGAATGGCTACAAACAGTAGCACATGACGAGACTTCAGCGCACGATGCGTCGTTTGCATCTTAATGCTCGTTCTAGGGTACAGTCTGATTCTGTCATCCGACCGCAAATTACCTTCAGGACATTCGTTTTCAAAATCATTGATGTTTACTTTCGTATTATCGGCTAATGCTGTTGCAATATCTAAAATGAATTAAAGTGGTTCCTTTATTCATTCTTCGTAAAATCAATAAGAATATGGATTGATTGAATGTAGAGTCTGGATGTTGATATTTACATAATCGGAAGAAGATAGTCTTACATCCATTTTTTATTCCGACATTAGACCATTTCGGTCGCATCAATATCATATTAATGCTGTCGTAAATATCAACAAATATATAAATAAATCATTAATATGACAAAAATTCCTCACATTAGATTACAGTTTGCAATTTCAGCGAAACAATATTATCAAGTTCTTTTTAAACGTATTGAATACAGAAGTCCGCAAATAAGTATTAAAGTACAATCGATTTCTTTTTACATCTCTAATACGGTAAAGCACCTGAAAATGTTAAAGTAAAGGGATACGACTTTCATTGTATAAAAGGTTGTCTTCAATTTTTACAAAAGAATAGCACACTTTCAGGGACTTTTAGCGTCATAATCCTCATGTACCTCTCTATAATATAAAAACCTCCCCAAAAATATAAAGTATATGATGAAATTGAATCTCATCAAATCCGAAGTTAAAAGCTACCTCCTGCACCAGTGTTTCTATAACGTAAAAGAATTTATTGATTTTAATAAAAGTTAAATCCATCTTGTACTTTATTACGCCATTACTGTAGTACTTTTAAAATAACTTATAACAATTTCAAAAACTATTTTCTTGCAAGATTGTGTTGTATCTTAAGATTCATATTAATTTAGTTTTATGTGTACTCAACTTTGGCACGGTTGTGTACATTAATTCTGTAGCCCCATCCTGACCCGGGGTTTTCTCCGGTTTTTCTTCGGGTAGAGGAGGATTTCTTATACAGGTTCTCTAGGTTTTTGTCTATTGAAACGAGAAATCGTGAATTTAGTGTTATTTTAATTCTTATGATTTTTAAACACTATACTCAGAATAATCTATAGTCGATAAAAATTCGTACATGTAAAATAATTTTTGTGTGTTAAATTACAGACATGTTGTATTAGTATTCTTTTAGTATTATATTATTATATTATATTAGTATTATAACTCGTAGTGAACTCGGAATTTTTGCTGAAATTTTTCAATCTACCTCTTCCTTAGGGCCCTTGATCGGTATTGATGGGATGGTCCCTTACTTGCTTCCGGAGAGAAAATTAGTTTATTCTCCTCCACGTGGTCATACGCAATTTGTACTTCTTTTATGACAATAAATTTATTACTATTATTAGTATTATCATTATTATTATCTAGGTATTACGACTGTATGGTTCCTCCCAGACTTGATTCAGAAGTGACGTCATTATATTTTTCCGTACGCAAGGGTTTTAACCGAAAGGTTTTGGGAAAATAATATGGTTTTAATTATTATTTCTTGTTCAGCCTGTTTTTCAGTTCTTGTATTTCAACTACAAGCCCTTTATATTTTTAACTTATATCTCTATTATTTTATTTATGAATTTGTTTTGTTCTGTAAGTGTCCTGATGATATCTATAGATATGGAAATGAAAAGATGCAGAGTCCATGATCTGATGCAATCGATTTAAAGTAAAAAACAGAAATTTTTCTACCTTCCATTGTACCTTTCATAAACTACGCATCGTGCTAGAGCAATGTAATAATGAAAGTGCTCCCTCCCAAACGGAATTTTCGCTAAGCTTTTCTCGACTTCGGTTGGTTGATGGCTGTATATCCTGCGATGTGTTGCGTGTTTAGAGTTCATTTTCGCGGAGTTTGCAAAAGTTATGCCGTCTAATATGAAACCATCTGTTTCATGCTTTTCTTTCGTGACGGAAAGCGTGATGTCTAATCCGGTTAATAGCTCATCCGCGTCTGCCGGTCTATAAACGGGAAGTAGTATTGCTGTTCCTAGAAATTGAATTTGAAGGAAGCTAGTGGATTTCGAAAGCGATGGGAAGGTAAAGCATTTTATTTTGGAGGGGTTTACATTTAGACTTAGCGTTTTTTACCATCACCATTTTCTGCTTCGTTCGGCTTTTACGCATTCGTGTTGTTCACGTATCAACAGTAAAATCTTCATCCCAGCATACATTTCAGACAAAACTGCACGCAATTTATTTGCCCACCAAATACCAAAGTTCCGTCATAATATTCATCTGATGCAATCTCGTGAGATGAAGACCGTCCTTTTTCTCATTTGCATTAGTTAGTCCAAATGATATAGTATTATGATTTATTTCGTTGAATCTGTTTCAATTAGTTATAATCATGTATACACCAATGAGATACGTTGAACTTCTTTCTTTCACTATTACGAGAATAGGATTCAGAATTTAATTCTCGACGTTTTGAGGTGAAAAATCTTTCGTAAATGAATCACTTGAGAGCAGAAAGAGTTGTATATACGGTGTTTGAAACTGTGTTTGCCTAAATTGTAATAAAATTTAATATTTCTGGAATTAGTTGTTTTGCATAATTTGATTTTGTGTGACAAGGTTGAAAAACTATTTTTCATACCACAAGCATGAAAAACAATAATTCCGCAAAAACTAGTCGCGAGTCAATACTTACCGAAAGTTGGCTATAAATGTACGTTAATTTTATAAATAATTAAAAAATGTCATTTAAATTTGAATCTATTTCCCGAGAATTAGTACAGTATGGCACCTTTTGAAAAAGAAAATTCACAAGTTCATCGTGCTTCATCTCGTGCTTCATCTCTCAATTAAAATTTGTTTCAGAGTTTGAATTATACCGAATGAGTAAAAATCAGGCGATTGAAATGAGTGGAAATCGTTGTAATAGCTTCATACATTCGATTTGAACATTGCTATTTGTGAAGACGAAAATATAGCCACTTCAGTTTTTCTTTTCTACTTGGGTCGTTGAGTGTTTTACGATTCAATTCATTTCAATATTAACTACGGTTGAAATTTAGATGACAAATAAATATCAAATCATAAGGAAGGGTTGCTTTAATGAGTACGTCGACCAAAGAAGATAATTAACTTTTTAATAGAAAAAGTAAAACCTGAGAAGAATCATGACAATAATAATGATACTTGTTCTGGAAAAGTTATTATTCATACGAAAAAATTATTGGAATTCAACTACAACCTTTTTCCAAAAATGGTATTGATGACATTTCTGTATCAAACTCAACAATCTGACGGTAAATATAGATTTGAAAATTATTCAATTAGATAATTTTTATTTATGATAAATTAAATACCAAATAATAAAACCCGTTCCAAAGAATGTGCATTGGACCCTAAGCTTTTTTTCAACCGTGGATATGTGACTGTTAACCGAGGCAAATATTCCTGGCTGTGTGTACTTACAGAAAAAAATCGTTGTTGGTATTCCATGATAATTTCATTGTAATGATTTCAACGTCACTATTTACGTAATTTATTGAAGCCCGCCCATATAGTGAGGCTTAGGTGAAATTGTTTCTATACTATGAGATAACATGGTCATCGTCTAAGACCTCGCTTGCTTGCTACTTGTTCACAGGTCTTTTATTTAATTAAAATCTTTTGTTTATCTGCCGAAAACGTATTGAAAACTTTCCATTGTGCTGTGGCACAACGTAACACATTAATCAATCATGCGTTGTAAGAAATTATTAATTTAACATATCTTGTAAAGGAGTACCTTTTACATCGATTAAAGTTATGTGTCTCCACATAAGAGAGGGATTGTTGTACACATTCCTGTGCTGTAAAGTACTTTGCAAAAAAAGGACGCCTTCAGTTTCTAAAATCCCTAGTCTCCACAGATTTAATACTCTTCGTTATGCATGCCCTACTTCAGTTTAGCTCCATAATAGAAATTGCTTACTTGTAAGTTACAAGTTTTCAAATACGGAGAAAATAAATGAAAATGTTTCTATATTACACACTTAATTGTTGAATCATCATGCGAAACAATACTTCCCATAATGCAGGCAGATCGCGTAAAGATGCACGTGACACCCAATACCATTTGCAGTCATCAAATGAGTAGTTTTCTTGTATATCTTCCATTTCATTCCGTTCTCGTGTCCATTCAGTCTATACTTTCGAGACCAGTTCGTCGCCGTGTTTTTATTTCCCTGCACCGTATCTTCACGCGGAATATGATATATTTCCTTAAGAGAAACGATGATGCTAGACACGTGCTGCCGACTAGGAGTTAGCATCATCTGCTCGCACTTACCGGGAGACGGAACGAGAAAAGTGGAAATGACTTTTCGTGCTGAACGTTGATCTCTCTCTCATCTGCAGCTTCATCACCGCAGACAAGTTTTCTTGTGTCATCGTAACAAAGGTGTATGCTTTTCTGGTGTCGCAGATATTGTGTAACTTGCAAACCAAAACAAATCTCAATGATTCGATATTTTGATTGTACTTTATGACAGTAACACAAAAGACAGATGCTCGAAAAATTTCAATGTACACGGGAAAGAAAATTTTGATTTTACTATTCCAAAGATTAAAATAAAATTTCTATTGTTTTAGTTTCCTTTGCAAAAATGTTGCTTTTGTTAAAATGAAATAAAATTCTCATCAAATACCCACCTTCATTTTTCCCTACATACATTGACTCGGTAACTTTCTTTGGATTCCGTAAAAATGGGTTCCATGTGTCAAATAACAGTGTTCTGTTTATAGAAAGATTTCATGAGCTACCGTCATTATTTAAAGTTCACGTTACAAAACCGTCAATCAATTGTACATTTTTCAAATATTTGGATTTTAACACGTCTCATAATTATTCATTTATGATTAGTATATTTATCAAACCATGTTCAATATGTTGTAATTTGTACTTATAAGTTGAAAAATTATTCGTAATGATCTATTTGTGGTTGAGTTCAAGACTACCTTCAGTAACAAAAATGCTTTACATCAGATTGAAGTTTTAAAATGATTTTAGACTGATGTTGAAAAAATGTATGGTAATAGGGAGTCTTGAGGTTCTCCCCTGTATGAACAATATGGCACAACCACTTTACGCTCCAGTGATCGTAGTAACGAATGCAGTGACAGGTCCGGTAGGACCTCCTGACGGAGAGGGTCATAAAGCAGCGGCTTTAGTAGCCGCTGCCGGACTTGTGACATCGTTCACTCTGCAGGGCGCTGGCCTCACTCCCGGACGTTGCGACTTGCCTGATGCTGACCTGCGTCGCAGTTAAAAGAACTCGTAAAACGACTGCCTGAAGAGTACTGGGTAGATGGGCGTCACGGCCGCGAAGACGTATTGAATAGGAAACTTAAAACCAGCGAATAGCTTTCGAATACTTTCAAGTAAGACTAAACCAGTACCAAGCGATACTTAAAATGTTTATGGTTAGGAATTTGGTATATAATTATGGCGAATAAAAAAGACATACGAGTAAATTTTAACATTTTTATTTAGATATTTAACTATAAAGGAGAAAAATCAGTCTAACTTTCAATAAAATATTTTGTAATAATGTCATTTTTATTTTAGACATAATATTATTACATCATTATTTCATTACAACACATTACACATTCGTATTTATCGCAATCACTGTTCCTTAAATGGAAATTAGCTGTTCCGGAGGCTAGCCTATTGGGTGTTACACTCAAAATATTACGAAGTGGCGGAGTATCTACATGTACGAATATATATTTACATGCACCTACATGTACGAATATTTACGAATAATGGAAAAATAGTTGAATGTTGGAAAAGAAGTTATTCTTTTCCTTAACTATTCATGTTCTTTGACTTGCCCCCTAAATCCATTACAACCTGTGCGATCAACGAGAAGTATCTTTCTTAGGAGGGAAAGGATAATTTTGTAATGTGATAATAATTGATGAAAGAGTAAAACTTTTTGTGTTTACGTCATTTATATCATATGAAGTATTATAGAATATGTAATAGACTCAGAAACGTTTTTAAGAGAAGTCATTATACAATACAATAAACCAGGCCATTGCAGTTGTATTGAAATGGTATCTCGGAGCTTTCCTAGTCACCTAGCCACCCCTATGACAGCTCTTGAATCTCTCAGCTTCCTCAGTCACTATCATCAGTCTTCTCGTATCACCCTTCAGCAACCAAAGCCCTTTTCAAGGTTCATCAATCCCTGTCCAATATCGTTAATGAGAGGTAACTGCAGACAATTAGATTTTCAAACAACTAGTCATCAAATTTTGTCAGTGATTCAAAACACGAATTGTAAAGAAAGTTCATTTAACATTAAATATGTAACAATTTAGTACTAAGTAAAGCTCTGAATTTTCACGAGTCATATTTTTAAATATTTACTAATTAATTCACTTTATTATTTGTTATAATGAAAAAATAATAATGTTCTTTGTCGGAAAATTTATTATCAGAAAACCATAATTTTAATGAATTACAAATTACTTACATTAGACTCAAAAATTTAACACCCTTAGGTGATACGTTGTTCTGTCAAGCAAAAACCAAGTTGTTGTTGTCATAAAGGTGAAGTATGTTATGAAAACACAATAAATTGGGATAAAACGTTAAGGAACTCCTCTGTATTGATTGACACAAGAACTTGATTTTTTTAGTCTCTGATGCTTACTTTGATAATTCTATTCTCATCGGGAGCGTTAAATGTTTACATTCTGTAAAGAGGTTTAGTGAACTCGTTTCTTTGGCATCTGAAGAATTACAGTATTGATCTAGGGAACAAAATCGAATAGTATCCTGATTTAAATACTTACATCCCTTCTCGTTAAATCCTCGTCTCGTTAACCCCGGTCCGACCGCATTGTTCCCTCTCTTGTCGTCGCTCGTGCGCTTGCAGGCCGGTGGCCGTGCCGCGTGCGGTGTAACTGCGGCGTGCGTGCGCGTACACGCTCACCCACGCCACGCTACGTAGCACCGCCAGACAGTTGGCGACGTATTGATTCTGCTACGAGTGCTCACGAGCGCGCGCCCCAGCCCGTCAACCTGTCCACTGCCTCCCCTAAGTTATACCACCACCACCGCCACTGCTGTGTATGCACGCCTCCGTTCCCTGCTGACTCTGCTGCCACCAGTTAACTCTCGTCACCATTTAGCTCATAATGGTAGTCTCGATCGGCCACATCGCAAGCTCAAGCTCTTGTGCTTCCGTCGTTTTCTCTCTAGGAGTTAGTATTACCATACTGCCGAGACACTTGGTATCACAGCCACCGTTACAACTACTGTAGCGACTACTTGAAAACGTTTGTCTTACGTACGATGCAAGACGCTTGCGAAGGCAATTGTATGGATGGGGTATACTCTATTTTATGAAGTATTTGCGTAAAGAGAGGATAATTATTATTTGCTCTGAAATCATTTAATTCAATTTACATGTAAGTGGCATTGATCAATTGTAGTAATATTTTATTTCAATAGATTTTAATTAAATACTCAAACAATTTCAAAATAATACAATCTTACAGCATTGTATTGAATGACTGTTCAGGGGTTGAAATAACTTTTCGTAGGCAGTTTCCTTCGGGCGTGAATCCTGGTTCTCGATGAGTAAATAGTATATTGTAAAAAATTCAGTAATACTTCTCCTAATATTTAGACATTTTTGAGGTTTGCATTTTTAAATTTTATCACACACTCTGCTGCCATTTACCCGTATCATTCTAATGATTTTGTCATTGACGTATTTTTAAACCATCGAACTTTATTTTCTTTACGACTTCGTCATGCGATCTCGGCTCACGATCACTGTCTCCAACCTTTCTACCATAAATGAAGTATCTTTGCTAGCTTTTCCTCTCGCTGTAATAACGAACACATACACTCTATATCCTGGCATTAATGAAGTCCTACTGTCAGGTTGTACAAATGACAGGACATGGAAGTTGAATCAAACTGTGTTTGATTCCACGTGTTACATTAAATGGTTGTTACGCTAGGGTGAGAGTTAGGTTTCCAAATTTAATTCATTTTGTCCTATCAGTTTTTCGTTCTGTCATTTACATAAGCGGTGTTCGATTTTTCAATTAATTATACGTTAAAATTTTGACTGGAACAGTGTTCGAAAGCAATGTGTTTTCGATAGAATATGGTCTGTTATTATTTTCAGATGGATTTTCTTTTTCGAGAATTAAGGTTATGCAGATAATAAAAACAATTACGATATCATTTGAAGTAATAATTTAAGTAATTCTTTCTTCCGATTTCTAGAAACAAATAATTAAAGAAAGTATTCTTAATTTTTGTGTATTCAACCATACTTCTATTTAGAGAAAATTTTTTCGATGTTTCAGACAAATTAGTTATAAAACTAAGTTGTGTGTTAGACCACGACGTTTGGTGTCATCCATCATCATTATCACAGAAATACGGTGAATCTCTTTTCGCTTTTGAAATCTGTAGTATTATAATATTGTTTTATGGAAAATTATACGTTTGTATTGATCGAAAAAATATAATATATTATAGAGAATACTTACAATCCATCTAGCAAACCCCCAATGTACCCCCTGTCCTAAATGGAGTATTCCGACTGTTATGCTCAGTACATAGTCTGCGAATGTGTGGTGCAACTGTCTATGTACTGAGTTTTCGAAGGGGAGGGTGGTGTGACGCGTAGGTCTACGAAGGGAAGAGAGTGAGGGAGGAAAGAGTAGTCATGAGCTGGTTATGAATGTGGAGAGGGATGTGGAAGTGGGCATGCACGGAGGGACGCGAAGAACGAAGACTCGGGACACCGTGCCGTACCGCGCCGACCGTGTCTGTTTAGGGCGGGTATACTGTGTGTGGGGAACCCCAGTGGCGGAAATTGCGCACTCGGCATCACGTGACTGCCCGGAAGGACTCGCCACGCGATGCTCAACGCAATTGGAACGAGCGTCGTTGAAGAGAGGAAGCGGGAAGAAGTGTAGATGGAGAGGGAATGAGACAATATGGTGAAGGGGTGTATTTGAGCTGAGATTGAAGAGAGAACTGTCTGGTGGAGACTGAAAGAGTTGATGATTGCTGTGGGTGAAGATACAAAATGGGTGACGGACAGGTTGTTTTGATGGATCTTGTGAAGGGAGATGACACGGGGGTAATTGATTAGTAAAGATACGCAGAACAAGATAAAAAAGCGAATATATCGTGACATATGGCAAATAATTGTTGTACAAACTTAATAGAGGGAATGTAAGGAATTTGCGAGAAGGAATTAATAGAGATAAAAAGAAGAGAGATTATTTGGAGTAGAATATTGTGGGAAAATCGTAGTAATATCCTGCTAATTTTAAGTGTTGTTGCCAATTGGCCTGTTATTTCGTCAGGTATTTTCGCATTTATTTGCGACTATAACCCAAACTTTGTTGTCTTTGTAGTAGAATATTTTTTTTAGTTTTTAACTTTACACTCAAGATATAGCTGTTATCCTTCTACATTGTATTCAGGCAGTTTATTATTCATATTATTACTTCTGGAATTTGTATTCATTGTTCGACGCTATCTAAACACCATTTAATATTTGTGATCCTCACACTTCCTTTATTCGTCGTTTCTTTTCTCGTTCTTTCTCAATTAGTTCATCTTGCCTTTTTTTTTTGTTAAATCCACCCTTTCTATCTTCGAAGAGAACGTGTGCCCTGGGTCCGTGACGGCAGTGCGCGTGGTCATGTCGTGCTCCACGAGTTTGCGTCTCTTTCCGCTAGGCTCCAGCAACTACTCCTCAGATCCGTTCCTTCGAATTTCCTCGGTCTCCCTCGGCACCTGGATAAATAAATATCACTCTTCGAGGAAGCTACGTTTTTGACGGATGCGACGACGACGGTGATGCGTGTGCTCCGTTGTACAGAACAGCTCGTGGATGTGGTGGTGGTGGGGGCACGCGAACATTGAGGGGGAGAGAGGATATTTTCGAAAAAGTAGTCTTTACTGTGAAAAATAATGTTCGTAAACAGCATAATGGATATGAGAGAAAAGAAAGTGAGGTAGCTTGTTTTAGAGGGTAGATCAGGATATGTTTTATCTACAAATTGATATTTTTTGGGGGAAGATAAGGATTTCAGTTTTTCGGAAGATTGTTAAACGTATCTGGCTGTCCGGGAATCGCAGTATTGAGGTGTAGAAAATCTGCCAGTGTTCACGTGACTTCGGACGCAGAAGTCTACGTCCTTACATGTATGAACGTTTAGAATACTCTGTGAGGATAAACATTGATTAGTTAAATATAAGAGTGAAAGAAGAACGATTGTATCAAGGGAGTTACTTCTGACGAAGATGGTAATGATAACTTCAAGGATGATCGAAGGAATATTGAAAGGAAGTGGAATGTGTGGGTACAAAGTGAACAGGATTGAAGTTTTGATTCCAAGACAGACACCGGAAACGGGTTATGTACTAGAGATCACGATGGGATGACTTCAAAGCAGCACAGGGACGGTGACAAAGGACGAAGCCGAGTGATGGAGGAACGAAACCAACCACGCACGTGCGTCTCCCTCCCTTCCGGAACTAAGCCTTTGGCAGCTATGAATAGAGCGACCCAGCACGGAACAAGCGTGCCCTTACGTTACTGATTCCATTTTCTTGGTACTTGGTAGTACGCTGCTCTATATCGGGAAGGTCTTTGGATTTCTGAATGGACTTCTTTGAGTCCTTGATGAATCACGTATATAAAGGAAGAGGCCAAACCTTCAGCGTTCTCCTGAGTGAGATATATTGTGGATATGTTTCTAAGAAATTCTGGAAGATCTATGTATCATCTACAGTCTCACCTGTTTCTTGGTATCAATATTATGGGAAGTGGTATGAGTGACCTCTTGGTCATTAGTGGTGATTCTCTGTGATTATTTAACGTTTCAGTAATCATACTGATAGTGTATATTTTTCAACCGGTTCATTTAATTACTAAACAAACCATTTTTACATCGCGTTATTAAATACAATTACTGCCTGTGGGTAAAAAATTAATAATTTATGTTGAAAAAGCAGTTAGAAACTATGGATGACCACTCGCACTACGTATAAAATAACTAAAAGGACCATAAACTATATAATACTCAGGGAGCAAGCAAGGGACCGTACCGTTAAATCCGAGAAAGGGTCGAAAAACAGTGGCGAAAAGAATATTTCTGCGTCTCGAGGCGAAAAAAGAACAAAAATAGTTATAACATGCTAAGGTGATTTAGTTTGTTGTTTCTAAATTAATTTTTCAAATATTTACTTGTTGGTTTATCTCAACTTTTTTTGGATCGAATAATTGCGATGGATTATATTTCATTTTATTATTCAGAATTTCTTCTCAATGATCTCTCTTTGAAGTAGTAAGAACTTACTGCCCCGCATGTTTTGTGGGTAGTATAACCACGTGGAAAAAGGCGCAGAGCCGTACCATACGATCTGTTCGCGCACCATCTGTTGGCGCCAGAAGGAACTAGCGACTCCTGCTGCTATGGATCACGTGAACATGCGGTTCGCCAGACGCGCCTCTTCGCGCCGAAAGCAATTAGATTGGTTACAAGAGGCATCATGGCTGATGTTGTGTGTACTGTTATTGCGGTGGATATGAGATCAAATTAATAGAGCCAAAAAATGAACTTAGTTAAAATAAAAAAACTAGTAAGTCTTCCTAGATCAAAATAGAATTCTTATAGTTTAAAATTTTTTTATACTTGCTGAATCAGTTAAACAGCGATTAAGTGCCGAAGTATTGGTGCGACGACAATGTGACGTCAATCACATCATTGCTGGAAAGTGACATTTGCAAATTAATAGTGCGGGGATCGTGCAGTAGCTGGAGAAAGCGGCAAGAGTTTTGGCATTGGCATTGAGGGAAACAGTTTTAGTGGTAGAATCATAAAATCGTGACGCTGTAGCGGGAAATGATTAAGTCAGTTATGGTTGCGGTAAAGTTGCTTATGGCAGCGGGGATTGTAATGGGAAGCATTGTGTTTTGCCAGTTGCGGTGGAACTCATTCCCCGTACTGGCATGCGGCTTTTCGTAAAGCTGTGGATTGTACAGTCCAATTGATCTGGCTGTTGCGAGGTGAGGGGTATTTTCCAGTACCTCACGGTCTGCACACAGGCGCAATACAGTGTGTGTCTCCTGACGCAATATCTCAATTCTGGATATCTCACTCATATTTTAGACTTCTCGTAAAGTGTCATACATTTATATCCAGCATGAATCATGATTTGCGTAGTATTGTGTCATCGATTACTGTTTGCTCTTTTGAATTCACCAATCCTTCGTTTTTTTTATTGTATGTAACTAATTGTGTGCAACAACTTTCGTTTAAAACGGTGTTATATATAAACAATTTTAATAAAGTAATTTGCATACTTTATATATGCGTTCTAAATAGGATAATGTTCGATTCTTCATTTTCATCTAAGCTTCTTAAATTATATTTAGTGCACATCATAGTAACACAAAATTTCAAGTTTCTCGAAATCGTGAAACGTGTTTTTTTGTGGTTAGTGTTGAGATGGAAAGAACCCAGAAGTAGAAATGTCGAACTTGGAGAAGAGAAATTCTCGATGGTCCATTTTCGGTTTACTCCCTCAACCGTGAAGAAAATAATGCGAACCCGAAATTGCTTTCATTGTAGCTTCGTTATACGTCGCAGAGTAGAAAGGATGCTAAGTATTCCTGGGGCGTAGAACAATCGCAAGACATAGGGAGAGAGAAACCTATGAATTGCTACGGAATATTGCTGACGCTTTCGAACTGCCTTCGATTTCCATTCCTGTCTCAAGGGTGGCTTTGTGGTATCGGATGACGTAAGCACTCCTCAAGGGTTTGTAACACTGGCAGTGAATGTGGCAAAGAGCCCGATATCCCTGTTAAAGTTTTGGGGTAGACTCGCTAACGGCTAGTCCACTAGAGAATGTCTCGAAGCACGAGAGTCTCTTAAGGTGTTTACGGTCCATTATCGAGGGATATTGGGAGCCGATGTTCGGTCGTTTCTGAAATGCACCAAGAGCTCTGCGTTTGGGAGCGGGAAAACGACGTAGGCTACGATCCGTAGACAACTTCGTGAAAGCCCTTTATGAGTTTTGTGAGGAAGGGTTAACTCGATGTAAAACACTATGACTATGACCATATTACGGCTTGTTAAATCGTTTTTAATTTTTTCTATTAGTATACCAAATGCATGCTTGAAAAATATTTGCTCTCACATTTTCGAGTCTCTTATTCTGTAATGTTTTATATTTATTTATTCATTCACTCCTTCCTTTACTGAATAATAACCGGTTTGATTCAAATTTATCCATCATTTTGAGTGATGGGATCTCTCAATTGAAACAACCTTTAGTTCGCTGCGTTATTTGGAGTTGGAGCATTATTTGTGTTCATGTAACTCATTGATTCTCACTTATTTACCAGAATGGTATATTTATTTTGCTATCTCCCTTTGATTTTGACTAAATGCTTAAAGACGAACGATTTCATGAATAACATTAAGATGACCTGGAAAACAAATAGATCAGATAGGAATTTATGTAAACAAAATTTAGCAATCTAGATCTTAATTTGGGAAAGTTTTATATGAACGATACCCATATCTTGATCTAATAGCTGTTCCTTAATTTGTAATATAAGTATTTCATGAAAAGCACTTACTTGCTTGGCTACCCAGCATATGTAGTTGTATTGAAGAGATCCATCCAGAAACGACCGAAATCGTATGTTTGCTGACAAACGCAGGATCTCTTTGTCCTTTCCCTCGTTGGTGCAATAACCCCACTAATGTCGTTGTTATAGCTATGACTCGCTTTCTCATTATTCCGCGTCATAGCACCTTATGGGATTCCACCAACAAGCTCCATCCCCCATACACATCGCTCCTACTAAACCAGGTTTCGTTCTAACGCTTCCCCTTGTACTAAAATGTAACAATATATGCTTTTCTCCTTGTCACCACTTCAGTACCATTATCAAAATTCTCTTCGTACCTTCGTTGCAGCAAGCACTCACGCGGCCCTTCGTCTTTACTCCATTCAAAGGTGTTGTTACTTGAGCCGTTGCGCTTTCCGCCCTTCAGCTGTTCCCATACCATCGCCTTGCTGCTGACTCGAGGGTTCTTGTCTCTTCTTCAGCAGCGATGGCCATTTTCGTTGCCATTGTCTTACATTCAGGATTATGCTCTCTTCTTTCACTGATAGTTATATTTTCCTTTGTTACCACCATACACGTAGATTCTGTATGTATCATCATTTCAGTATCGTCATCTTCATCTCCTCGATTCTGTTTCGTACATCATTTTATTTTTGTGGTCACCTTTTTCTGTTATCGCCTATCTTCCACTGATTTCTATCCACCACTTCTATCTTCCAATGATTTCTTCGGCTCCACCAAGCAATTCTGATGTCTCCGCGATCATCTCCATGTGATACTAGTCTCGTCCGTTTCTATTTCATCTGCAATCAGTCGTCTCCCTCTTAACTCAACCTTTCTTCTTCTCCCAACCTTCTTTCCGCCCCTTGCATCAACCGCCCTCCTGCGTGGTGGCGTTCGCCCCTGCGTCCCATAAAAGTTTATGGCTCGAGCGCCGCCATCGACCGCGGTGCGTCGCTATGGAGACGGGTGGCGATGGAGGCGGAAAAACCTTCGGACTTACGCCGCTAACCCCACATTTCATGCTTTCCTCTTCTGTACTTCTACCTTTGTTCACTTCACGCTTCTCGCGATGCGATTTCCGAAGAATGCTCTTCGTCACCTTTTTGTCCTTTTCACTGATTTATTTGATTCATTTTTGTTGTCTTTCCTTGGTGGCGTATCACTGCTCTGTCCACTGACCTTATAGGAGGACCAATGAAGGTTGTCTTGATTATTCGTCATCTGAGGAATTTTCATTGTTGATTTCTCTCGACGAAAAATACTCATGTATTTATTTTATTTTACTGAAAATTTTCGTATTTCAACAACAATGAGAGCAATTTCGAGTGGATAAATTTGATTGTATTACATTTTTTGTCAAGCTTTTCGCTGAAAATCAATTCAGTTCTCGTAATTCGGTATCATTAGTCATAGAAGAAGAATTGGTGTATTTGTAGGAATATTGTAATGCCGTAATAACTTTGGAGATTACTCGACAAAGATCAGGAAAACGTCAGATGAGACATACTAAGTGACCAATGGGATGCAACTGTGGCACATGTGCTATGGGACTGTATTCTCTACGACGGAGAAAGACGAGAAAACATCACGCAACAACAGAGAAAGGAACATTATGATGTAACATAAATATAAAAAATCCTAAGGGATAAGAATTTCTTCAAAAAAACAAACGCCGTTTATATTGTCTTTCAAAACTCTATAACCAACCTCCGGAATCCCATGATTATTTTCGTAAATATAAGACTATTCTTCGAAAAGTAGTCTACACAGCTAAGGTTATGGAAAACGACAGGTAGGTACTAAAATCGAACAACCGGATGAAAACCATGTGGAATATTGTTAAAAATCACATGTCACTTGAAAATCGCTAAGAAAACATTTCCCCCCTAAACGATGGCAAAATTGTATGAAATTCACAGGACATCTCAAATTAGTTTAATTCTTACTTCTCTGAAGTAGGTAAAATAACGAACTCAATATATCCGAATCAATGTCCTCCAATTATATCCACCCACGTACCCAATTCTATGTTCACTTCCGAAACTAACACCAGTGAAGTCATGAGAATCATCAGCTCATTAAAAAACAAATTTTCAACAGGCATAGATGATATACCCGAGTTTATTGTTAAATTTTCGTCCCACTCTATATTAAATCCACTCATAAATATTTTTAATAATTCTTTATCGGAAGGGATATTTTCTAACATATTTAAGAAAGGTAAAGTGAAACCTTTACACAAGAAAGGAAACAAACTTAATATTGGACATTACCGACCAATATCTCTACTACCCACTTTCTCAAAAATCCTAGAAAAATTGTACTATAAGCGTCTTCTAGAATTTTTATAAAAAAAATAACATTCTCTCTGACGATCAACACGGTTTTAGGAAATCCTTTTCCACTACAAGCGCCATATTTTCTTTCTTAAACGATGCTACCACATCTCTTGACCGTGGAGAAAATCCTCTGGGTGTTTTTCTTGACTTATCCAAAGCATCCATGTCATCAATCACGGAATTCTTCTTTCCAAATCGCATTCTTTAGGCATTTGTGGACCTCCACATCAGTGNCATTCTTTAGGCATTCGTGGACTTCCACATCAATGGCTAACTTCTTATTTAAAAGATAGATATCAACAGGTCGAAATATCCTATACTAAAAATAAAATACTTCAGCGTTGTCTTTCAGAAACAAAGCCACTTACTCGCGGAGTACCCCAAGGTTCAATTCTCGGCCCTATACTCTGTTTATTGTATGTGAAAGACATGTCATCATCCACATCAGATTGCAAAATGGTTCGTTTTGCTGATGACACTAATTTACTATGTAAACACGCCAACGCTCAAAACGTTTTGTCTACAAAACCTTTCGATTTGGTTCCATGCAAATCGTCTCATTGTAAATACTGACAAAACAGTGTCTGTGTCATTTCACAATAGTGTCACAAAATAATTACCCCAGGTTTCTTTTTCTTTAAACGGAACACAATTTAAAAAAAGTTACGAATACAAAATTCTCGATATTCAAGACAACCACAAATGGAATTGTCACGTTGACAATATTAATTTTCAATTAAGCAAATTGTTTTACGCATTCCGAATCTTAGTTAACGTAGTAAGATTCCCGTTCCGTATATTGCAAACATTTACTCCCATTTACGTTACGGCATTACCTTCTGGGACAATGCCAGTCAGAGTATTCAAACTTTCAGAATTCAGAAGAGAATAGTTCGGATAATTTGTAAATCTCATCCCCGAAACTCTTGTAAACCTTTATTCAAGGAATTAAATATCTTAATCCCCAGCATTTATATTTATGAAACGATCGTGTTTGTTAAGACCGAATTACTCTCTTTCTTCATACGAAACAGTCTCGTTCACGAACAGAATACTCGCAATAGTAATAATATTCATCGCCCTAGAGTGTCAACCACTCTTTGCCAAAAAGGACCTTATCATTCGGGAATCGTTCTATATAATTCCCTGCCCAAGAATATAAAATATATTATGAAATTGAATCTTTTCAAATCCGCGGTTAAAAACTACCTCCTGCACCAGTGCTTCTACACTGTAAAAAAATTTATTGATTTTAATAAAAGTTAAATCCGTCTTGTACTTTATCACGCCAATGCTGTAGTACTTTTTAAATAACTTATATCAATTAAAAAAACTATTTTCTTGCAAGATTGTGTTTTCTTGTGGCTCATATTAATTTATTTTTTTGTGTACTCAACTTTGGCAGGGTTGTGTAGATAAAGTTTGTAGCACCATTCTGGCCTGGGTTTTGCTCCGGTTTACTTCGGGTAGAGGCGGATTTGTTATACAGGTTCTCTAGGCTTAGTCTATGGGCATGTTTATTGTAATAATAAATCGTGAATTTAGTGTTGTTTCAAGTCTTATGATTTTTAAACACTATACTCAGATAATAATTTGTACATGTAAATTTTTTGCGTTAAATTACAAACATATTGACATTCTATTAGTATTATAAGTCGCAGGTAATGTTTTATCTTATCTAGGAATTTTTGTTGAAATGTTTGAATCCACCTCTGCCTTAGGGCCCTTGATCGGAATTGATGGGATGGTCCCTTGCTTGCTTCCGGAGAGTAAAATAGTTAATTGTCCTCCACGTGGTCATATGCAGTTTATACTGCTTTTTTGACAATAAATTTATTATTATAAATTTTATTATTAAAATATTGATGAGCACAAAAGAAGACTACACTTATTTTAAAATTATACTGTGAAACTACGCTCCGCGATGTTAGTTCATCTGTGACGTGGTTGGGTGGAGAAAAAAAGGAAATTTTATTATTTCCTTCTTTTTTATTCTCCTTCTTCTTCACAAATTTCTGTGCTGTAACACAGAATTATTATGTGGTGTTGCTTTTCTACATTTCTAACAAATGTCCCGTATTTCCCGAGTTACTTATAATCTACAATAGTTCATAAACTTCAGTTCGTTATTATGTCATAACACAAATGTCTAGAAAATAGTTTTATCCGATTTGAACTGTTCTGAATATAATTATTTTCTCTTTTTCCCTTTTTTTGTTCTATATTTATTTTATCATTGTTGGATACTTGTTTTGTTTTTCCTCCATATCTCATCAATTTATCTCCCTTTATTGTCGCTACACCTACTCCACAACCACTATGTTATCACCATAGCAGCATCAACATTATGCTTCGTAGCCTTTCTGTTCGCCATCTGACTTCACCTCTTCGATCGTTGATATTTCGAGGGTCGCTGATATCATAGAAGCGCGTCGCCCATCCTCTCGCCGCCGCAGACTGCCCGTTACGGAAATATAACGACCCGGCAGCGAGCCTCCGCATGGAATTAATTTTAACGATGCTAATTGATCCGTTAATGGTTGCTGTTGGAGTGGGCGCCATGTACGTTAACAAGGAAGTGCCAACCGGGACGGGAGGAGTTGAAGAGGTGGAGAGCCATGATGGACCGGGAAAACGACTCGGGTCGCAGGTGATGGAGAGAGAGAGAGAGAGATGAGGAGTCGGAAAGTAAGTGTATTCTGAGAGTGATGGGTCACTGAAACAGCGGCGATGTAGTCATGAATGTTGGAAAATGTCAATTTTGACATGGTGAAGTAGATTTGTAGTACCAAGTCACATTATTTGGTGCTACAGTTTTGCTTTTGCCATCCAATCCAATCTAAAATTGCGTAAACGAATGAAAGTGGTTATTCAAACATTTCTTCTACCACTCAATCAACAAACACTAAATTAATCAAGAATTCTTTTCAATATTTCTGTTATTTTGGGGGATGTAATTACTTGCAGACCATTTTTATCTCTCACATCTTTTCATTTCATGTTTTTGTATAATTTGTAAATTGTATAATATAGATACATAAATAAAATATAACTTACGACCTTTCTTGACAGAAAATAAATATATATTGTGATCGTCCAATAAATGTCGAAAGATACAATTTATTTATTTATCTATATTTGTCCAGTGTTGGAATGTTTACATAAGCTTTCTGGATCCGAAAGCTATGTCTTGAATATCTAAACTGCGAACACAAATAAATCAGTTTAAAGAGTAGATAATCCCAATTACGTATGCTAGTTTACAAAATTTTCAACTGAATAACACAGAAAATGTAATTTTTTACCCCTTCGTTAGAGACGCTCTCTTAATAAAACTCCCCGTCTCTGTTTCCTTCATTACATGAACAGTAATTCTCAGGACACTGCCTGTCTCGTCCTCGGTTCATTTAAAAGTGAAATTATTTCTCTAATTTCGCCCGCGTCACAATATTTATAGTAGTGCGTTACAACGTAATTGCATTTGCGGCTACTGTCTAAATGGTGAATTGAGGGAACACAGGATACGTATATGAGGCAGACGGATTCCAGTCATAAACGAACGGAGGTGTTAACGACTACGTGGTTCAAGGGTTGTTCTTTGCCGGCCTTCGTTCCCATTACTGGAGAGAATCGTGTGTTTTATTGCACCGCATCTTGTCATGAACCCACTAGAATAGAATACTCCCTGCGAATATTTGTCTGGTGATGTTACTCAACACTAATGTAAGGCGGTTACAGATTGTTCCACCACGTCGGTCCATTGTGAGCTAATGTAGTTCAGAGTATGCATGTGTTAGCCACGATTTACTAAATTCAAATCATGAAATATGAAAATTTGTCCTGAAATTAACTACATTTGGAAAAAAAATATACCGGTACAATAATTTATTGCTTCGCGTTAAAAGTGTTGACATATTTTTATAGGTAACACAGAAAACCATACTTTTTAATGAATTAGCGCTTCCAGAACCGCAAACCAAACGCGGCAAATACAATTTTAGATAACATCCCCCACTCAACATTCTCCAATCGAATATCGGCAGCGCCCTCAACCTCCTCGCCTGCATGCCGTTCTCGGCGTGCACCACGCTACACACGCACGTACGACCATAACGTCGTATCCGCGATACCCGCCGCCGTTTCGGGGGCCGATAACGGAGTAGAAGTTCGGATTGGGGCAATGGCGGCGGTGGCGCGTCGGGCGGCGGAGGAGGCGTCGGGCGAACGCGTAGAAACGCGTCGCAGCGCGTTATCGGCATCGGATTTGCAAGTATAATGCGCGCAACGCAATTCGGCTCTGCCACCGCACCGTCCCGCCCGCTCTGCGTCGCGTCGCTAGTCGCCTCACCGCCGGCAACTGTTGCATGCGCACCGCTCGCTTCTCCACAGATCCTCCGAATGTTTACTCGAGTTGCTGACACGGGAAAGGGATGGGTTGAGAGTGGGAAATGGGGCGAGAAATTTGGAGAATGAGTCGGATCTCTTTCTGAATCTAGACGGTGAATATTTTCGTTTCAAAAACAATTTTCCTCGTGTGGCGGATACCTCGCAATATAAAAATTGTCTACTATATATTAAGTAAATTACTTTTAATTTTGTCACGTCAGTTTTTCAACTCATGCTTTTCCCCCATATTTTATAAGAGATTTTTATTTTAGTTTTGAGACAATTATCAGATTTAGATTGTTCGTTCATAAAACTCCGAACGGTTCATTTGGACTTTTTGTCGAATTATGCGTGATTAAAACTGTATTATGACAGGTGATATAAGGGTGTTATTGGAAATGGACGCGTCGCTATAATGTTTTGCTTTAAGCACGGATCATTATAATACAAAGCTATGCTTGTCCACTAAAATAAGTTAGTAGGTATTTTACAAGGAAATCATTTCCGCAACTTAAAATTTTTGCATAACACACCCTCCCCCCCCTCCCTAATTCATAAATTTGGAAAAGGGTTTAACAAATTATAATTTTATGCTGGATGCTCACGTACTTAAAATCGAGAAATTTTAATCTTTTTAGGAATTATGTAAATATATTAGAGATTATTAATAATATCATTTTAATGTATATATTTCAGAAATGATTAAGACATGTACTTTTAATATCACAATTTTAAAACTTATTTTGGCATTGCCAAGTATTTTACCCCTCCCGAAAAACTTTCTTGTTGGCTCACTGACTCAAGAGAGGTTGGGTAATATGGTGTTTGGTCCCAAGCAGAACTCTGGGATTATGCCGGACTAACTTGCGGAAAACGGAGGAACTCGGAACTACGACTCAAGGGATTGGGTAATATTACGTAATACTAGTTCTATAGTTAACTTTGGTGACAATAATGATTCAACGTTACTGTTGTGAGTCGAGGGATGTATTAAGGAGAAAATATTGATCTTTAATATTTTCCGGTTAATTGAAGCGTCATTACATTATCGGAAACATATATTGGTTAATGTTTCACAGCAAGTATTCTACGTTATGATAATTCTATTCCGATAACCTGATGATAGAAGTGCCTAAGGTGGTGCATTGCGATATCTATAATCGGTAGGAAATGTCATTTTCTAGTTAAATTTTCATCTGTTACGAATTTGTTGAATAATAAATCTGTACACGGAAAATGTTATATGATTTCATTTTTTCGAGTATTTCCATCTCATATTTAACTTTAACAATTAATCATGATCTAAACTGAATTTGATTTCAGTGAAATACTTCATTTCTCACTCATTTTTTAAATTAAAATTATTTAACGTAGGATTGGAAAGAGTACCTATCCACATTTTATCAAGAAATTTCAAATACTTTTATTTTAAATTCATGATGTGAAATACGCATTATAAAAGTAAAACTGAGTTTTACTTTTATAATGCCATAAAATTCAGCAAGACAATCTACTATGCTTGTAAAATATTTTTTCTGAGAGAATTTATCAGTTACATAAAAATATACCCATGTTATTTGCAAAGTGTCAAACAAAAATATCTTCTCGTGATTCCGTCAAATATATAATATTTTTTGTATCAATAGAAATAATTATGCAATCATCTGGTGCTTGACTGTTTTTGGCGCGATCACTGTTACTTTTCGTTCATGCCATTCAAAATTTTTCAGTTCTTTTGCCAGCTACCGCGCCCTCTGTTTTATGACTTGTGGGTGTTGTGGCCAGTGTACTCTGCGATGCACTTAGTTGGTTCCAAGCTGATAACCGACCGCAGCATTGCGATGCTCTTTTACTTTATACTCATATTTAGTTTTTATCAAATACATTAGTATACTATACCTGTTTATTTATTACCATTTAACAAATTTAAAAATTCATAATTTTTATAATATTTCTTACCTTACGCAGTTTTACATATTTACCAGTAACACGTTTCAATTTCATTTTGGACCTGATTAGAGGTAATTTTTTCTTTCTTTACATTTTGAGTATTGTATTTCTTTAGCCCTGAACTATTTTGCTTATAGAAATCACTTTGACAGTAAATAGAATGTTAATTTTAGTATGGTAACTTGAAATTAATCTCATAGGCTTCTTTATTCTCTCAAGCAAATGTCACTTTGTTCTTAGCACTATGGATAACTGTTCTATACTTTGAAATTTTGGATAATTTTTTGGAACTTTGTTGCTATTTAAACGCCGACGTATTTCCAGGATCTATCGATAACTTTGATAGAAACTATTTCCTTTCAGTTTGAGGTTTTCTAGTCAAAGTATTAAACCCCCATCCAGTGGCAGGCAACAGCTCTCGGGAACTTTTCGCCGAAGCTTACCCTCCACCACTTGCCTCAAGAAAGAGTCCAGTGTCGGAGTGCAGTATATATAGTTCCCGAGTGCTTAGGAGAGTGCCACTAGATAGCACTTGGGTATTCTGTTAGATGTCTCATATGGCATCTTTTGTAGCATTTGTAGTCCGAGTTATCTTTCAAGAATGCAGGAATTTTTGACCACTTCTCTGCCAGCGGTGCTCTGTTCTCGCTTCACTTTTCTCCCTAAGATCTAAAACTATGTTCATAGTACTTTTCTCACAGCAGGGCCATCCTTTTGTAAGCAAAAGTCCTAAGAGTTTGCATTTAGTTTTTATTTGAATATGAAATTCAATACAACGTAATTTCAGTACACACTTCAATAGTGTGTTAAATATCACTCTCTTTCATTTTCAGAAACAAACCGAGACCACTCGATTTGCTGATTTGAGAGTTACTTCACTGATAGAAAGAATGTGTAAATCTTGACAAAGAAATCTTCGTGAAGTTAGAACGAATCTTGGTCAAAAATACCAAGATTTCACGGGATTTGTTTCCTAGATAACATAAAAATTGTCATTCGGGATGACTAGAATTAAAATAAAAATGAACTTCCAGTAGAATGGCTCGATTCATGAACCTTGTGGTCATCCTTAGACCACGTACATGACTCAAAGGGTAAACTTTCATCTATATATCTACAACAGCTCCTTTTCATTCAACGAGAAATTCTAAGCTGAAATTTATCTTTCTTTGAGTGTAAGAATACTTGTGATAAAAACTTGTGAAGATTAATACAACTGTGGAACAATCTCAAGTATTTGTTGTTATGCATTCTTGATTCGCTTTTCCTTGAGCATCAGTGTTGAATTTAACACAGTCTGGAATTCCGATTTAACTTACATATTTCCACTTATGGAATTCCTTTATCGTGAACAATGGAACAATGATGGAAGGCCATAATAGTACATTAGTATGACCGATGATTTTGTTCCTGTAATGTACATTCGAATCGCACACGACAGCATTTCTATTTAATTCCCTTTTGTATGTCGTCAATGCATTGTCCGCGCGCGCGCACTCTGCATTCTGGCGGCGAATGACCGCATATTGACCATACACTCCACTAGTCGCGATATGGTGGCGTGTAAGTGCAATTAAATATGCTCTGATTCTAATCTATATCAGTTGATAAGGACATGACGCGAAACGATAGAAATGAACTAAATAAATGAATGTGTTACCACATAATGTAAAAATGCGATTTCACATCTGGAATTCTCTCTCAAGTGTTAATTTAATTAGCTGTGTATGTTTTTATTATTTTTACCTTTGTTCAGATGTGAAGAGATACTTGTTCATAATTTGAGTGTTTCACAATTATTTTGTGCGAATTAGTAATGTCTTGCAAATAAAAAAAAATGTTTGGCTTCATTTTGATATTAATCAAATCATGAGAATATATTTCGTCATCGAAAATATATGATTTTTAATTGATATATTTTTATATTAACATTCTTGGATCGTGATTGTTTAAATAATATTATTGCCAAGAGAGGTACTGATAATGCAAAAAAAATCTTTTATGTATTACCTAGTTCTCTTGTCAAGAGAAATCGCCTATATGATACCCACTACATCGTCGTCCTTTAGTGTTTTACGTATTATGATTGAAATATTGATGATATTTCTCCTCAGTGGAACATATAATACCTATCAAATTGCAATTGTTCATACGAATTTATGTATATTATTTGGAACTCCCGATTATTTAAGTATTTTATCGCTCTCGTATCACATCATTAAGCCTCGTAATGCGCGTGTAGCTCCTTTCCTTATTTCCGTGCAAGAAGCGGGCCCACGTTTACTTGATATTTCGTACCCTTGTCTTTTTCACGGTCCGTTGCAGCGCTGTCTGCCTATGCGTACATGGCTGCGATGTTCGGGTTCACTTGTACTCTCGGTTTAGGGCCGTCTATTTCCACGGCCTGTTGGAGCCCGTGTCTTCGGAACTGTCGGATGCCTACGGGCTGGAAATGCTTTCCGTGCCTCCAACCTCTCGAAAACTTCACACATCGTCGACGCTGCTCGCTCTTTGTAGTGCTTGTAGGAACTTCTCAACTTAGTAAGAATATTCGAAGTGTACCATTGAGTGATCTTTCTTGATCTGATTTCATTTTTCAAGTCTTGCTTCCAAAGAGTTCAATCCTCCTTCACGAGAGTGTTCTGACAGTGATATCCAATCATGTTACAACTGTGTTCAAGAACGAGTTTGGGTGTTGAGTGGTGGAATATTCACGTTTCGTATAATTAGATCGTTGTGACATTCTGTTGATAACTGACAACAAAATTTGATATGTCTCTTATTAATATCTTATTATCTACAATCTTCATGAACCAGTTTTCAATTTCAGGAAGTTATTGTTTCCGAGGAACCCAGATATAATATAAGTCATCTTTGCTCCTCTGAATCAATCGCTCTTGGGATGACCAATTCGATGTGTAAATGCATTTGTAAATAAATGGCTGGATGTAAATATTCTTAACATCTCAGCCAAACAATCTGGAGTTATACAACCTTTACGTATAGAGATACCTTTGAAAATAGAAATTATTGAAGGATGGTATATTGTCAACTTATTGGGATATAATTAGGATGCGTTAAAAAAGAAAGATTTTTTGGAAGAATTGTCGAACAGATTCGACGAGTTTATTGGTACATTGTCCCGCTATCAACATCGACGTCCATATGATGGCATTTTTTGTATCTTTGTTATCGGACTAGCTTGTTATGGCTCATATATTGTTATGGTTATGATTTCGTTTTTCTATTTCAATCACGTGCAGAATTGTTAGGAAAGCAAGAAATTCACAATAATATAAAATGCCAAGGGACTATGGATTCGTTTTTCTAACGACATGGAAATTTGTGTTATAATTCTCTGTAATTCTCGCACCCTACATTTTCAATGTTTATCAAATATTTATGTGATATTAGCATCAACAAGTATAATGTAACATCATTACGAATATGCCTGTAAATGAATTGTCGAAGTATTATCTCAATCATCTGTCATAATCGACCTGTAGGCAGTGAGTACATGAAAGAGAGAGAGGGATGAAGGGAGGAGGAAAGTCAATTGCTTCTAAAGTGTTTATAAATATCCCAATGCATGAAATAATATGATATAATAAATCAATAAGTATTACAAGGTCTCTTACAATCTTTTTAGTTCGTCGTCTTTTCAACGTTGAAATATACACTTCAAAGTAACAAATTTTTACAAATTTACAGATTCTACGAATTCATAGAAATACAAATTTCTATGAACGTATTCAAGGATTTACACAAGTTAGTGCCATCCATTTGATACTTTACTAACGATTTAGATTGTATATTCAGTAATTCTGTTCAAGAAATATGATAATCAAAATATTTAATTTTACCTATTGAAAAAATTTCACGTATTCTTTCATTATTCGCGAATTTTTTAAATACCATTTTTGCAATTTCGAGTGATATTTCTTTTGATTAATTCTTTTATCCAGTAAAATATAATTTACATTCTGCTTCTTTCAATGAAGACTTTTATATGCTTCGTAGTTTTTACTCGTTTTTCTTCCTTTGTATGTTTCACTTTCATGTACTCACTGTTTTTTTTCTCCTTTCAGTGATGTAAAGTCTGTAGCCCTGAGTTACTGTGGTAAAAATGTTCCTACACGCATTTTATGTTAGGTAACAATTATTATTCAAAAATAGTTTTGAAAATTAATTTTCTGTGTAAGTTTTTGTTCTTTATCGGAACGTTCATTTATGTTATCTTATTTATTTAGTCTCGTGAACTTCAATTATACAATTTTACTACGTCTTAAATATATTAATAGGAATTTTCCGTCCTTTAATATTGCCCGCATTTTTATGTAAATTAAATTCCTTTCTTTATACCACCCTACCGAGTTCCATTAGAGTTTTGCGAAACCTTTATATCCAAGCACCCAACGACCAGCTTCGCACAAACTCATGTCAACTATCTTCTTCAGAACACTCGCTCCCATCGTTAGTCTTTGCAGAAAAAAAGACCGAGAAGCATAAAAAATGTAGCAAAACAGTTCTCGTTTCCTTTACTATTAAAACTCTCTTGATACAGAGGCTTATGGAAACATCTCTTTAAATTACTTTCTGTTACAGCTCCTTTTTATGAGACCTATATATACGTCCTCATGCGCACGTCAAGATTTCTCCTCCTCATTGTGTTTCGTTCTTTTATACTTCGTTTGAGGGAAGGGGCAGTAAAAGGGCAGATTGGCAGTTGGAGTAGCGGGATTCCCCTTCGGCGTCACGTGACACGCGGCGGGAGATATCCCCGCGGCGACCGCGGCCATCTGTCATTTTTCATTTCTCCCTCCGCGAATGTTCTGAGTTCTGGCTGCTGCTACTCTCCTAGAATTTAATTTTTAACGAATCACGAAGGGCAGCAGAGTCGGATACTGGAGCGGAGGGAGTGGGAGTTGGTGGGAGGTCGGAACTGCGAGAGATGATACATAAATGAGAATGAGAAGGATTACTCGTAAAGGAAATGGAATTCGCAGAAATACAGTTTGCTAATACAACAGCTGTATAGCAATTCACACAAATGTTAGAATATCAAAATGAATACCTAGTGCAGAAGGTTGTAAAAATCAACAAAATGTGAAATTAGCATTATCGAGATTCTCAACGTCCCCGTAAATAATCTTGACTGAAGAGAGAGAGAGAGAGACTAGAGATAAATTTGAATGATTGATTGATTGATAATATTGAATGATTTTGAATGATAATAGGAGATAATATTGAATGATTTTGAATATGCTAGCTCTTGAGGTATGTTCTAAAAACGTACGAGAAAGATATTTGTATTTCCTTAAAGCATTGGAAAAATCATGCGATTTAAGGCAAAGGATCAAATAATGTCAATGTAAACATAACATAAAAGAATTTCGTTGAATGCAATCCGGTCATTTGCAGAGATGAAAGGAAATAATATTGAAGGAGATATAAATGCTAGGTAACACATGATGATCAAAGAAGAAAATGTAAATATTATTTTAGGAAATGTAAATATGTTTTTTGAAGTTGCATATTAATGTTTCAAATAATATTTTCCTCTCTAATATCTTACTAAAAAACACTAACATAAATAGTATTCTTGTACTTAAAGAGGTACTGTTTAAAAGCATCGATAAAATTTTTGCATCTTTTTGTTTTCTTTGTTCTGTTAATCTATGAGGGGTTATAATATTTGTTACTAAATTTGCTATAATTTTTTTACCCTTGTTTAAATGTTTAGTGCCAAATTTGACCCTAATATCCTCAAACTGACCGTTGTCTCGAATAGAAAAGAAGGAAGGTTGAGCCACCTATAATCGAGCAGCCGCAAGGGCAACCCTCCTATCCGTGTCAATGCAGCCGCCCGCCATTATCTACCAAGAAACGATTTCTGCGCGCTTCGGTAACAAAGGTACCCACCCCCGAAAGAACCAATCACCCTTACTACACCAATTCTATTCTCTCCAAGTAGTTTAACGTTTCCCTTGTGTCTGTTTCAACGTAGAATTTGTATTTGAAAAAATAATTTTCGTAGTGTGAAAAGTATTTGCACCAACTTCATCATAGTCTCATTTTTTAATTTATCTCGAAAGTCTCGTTCTTTTTATAATCCCCCGTTTTGCCTTATCCCTTTGTGCAAATGTTATTTCTTCCTGATCAGCTATCACCTCTGATTTTCATAGTCCTATCTTCACTCTCGATGCACGAGTCTACTGTACATATGGTTTCCAAGTAATCTTGGGAGTTTGGGGATGGGGAGGACAGTTTCTATTCCCTGCGGAAGTGAAGCGCCGCCCTTCTCGTCGCGTTGCGTTCGCTCCCTGCTCGCCGCGCCGGGCCACGCCGGCAAGGCCGGGCAGCGCTGTTTTACTGCTCATTACGTTTATCGTGGTTTATGGCGGCAATATTCGCCCTGGCGGCAGCGGGCGACGCAAGGGGCGGCGAACGAATCAGAGACCCTCCGAAGCGACTTCTTAGAACGCAGCTGGCACCACGGTGTGGGCGAGGAGGATGTGGCTACAGCAATAGGAACAGTGGAAGAAAGAATACGACGAGATCGGAATAGGGATACGGTAAAACTAGAAATAAAGGATATAAAATACAGATATGACTGAAAAGAGAGATTTAATAGTTGAGGGTTTGAGTGCTCAAATGGAATTTTCTAAACAAAAGTAGAGTAAAAGAAAACCTAGTAATAAAGGTACTTGTATACTAAGTTGTTAGATATTAGTTACCTGTAAGAGAGAAAAAATAATGCGGAATAAGGATATGAAAAAGAGTATTGAATACTACCAACTCAAGTGAAAAAAATAGGTGTACTAGGCGTCGACTTTTTAAAATATTTATAATTTGCTTATATTTAAAGGAAATGGAACTTATGGGAATATGTATTTTACGCTTTATTAACGAACATACGGAAATTATGTATAATTAAAAATCTATGTGCTCATTTGGAAGTTGAGAAGAGCAAAAGTTGCGAGGTCGAGGAAACACGAAAAAAGTATAAATGTGTTTGTCTAAAGAAGGGTATATTAAGAAAGTTGAGAAATTCGGAGAGGGAACGATGGAGAAGTTCTGTGAAAGCTCAAGTAAAGAGGAAATATCGTATGGTAAATGTGTCTCCACGGTCCCTTTGAAAACTGAAAGGGGTTGCGGTCAAGGGGCAGAATGCTTTCTTCATGGTAATGAGTGAAAGCAAATGGGTTGCTTTTGTTGACGCCTGAAATAGTCAAAACATGGCTGGAATGACTGAAACCCCCTCCCGTATAACACATACAAACTGCAGTTTGAAAGTTAGGATCGATAGGTTAAAAAATATTGAAAATGCTTATAATTTGATGCTAACTTAAGTAGTATATGTTTAAGTATTTAGGTATTCATGTAATTCAATGACGCTATGTTGACAAAGAGTCCATTCAAATAACGAAGTATAGGAGAAATATTTGGTGTATCTTAGTTCACTAATGTTTTATGTGTAATTTAGATCTTCTTCAGAGCAAATTTATTGTTAGCCCAACTACAAGGGGCATGAACGAGGAATCGAAGGGTAATATGATAGTTTGGTGTTCCAGCAAAGAGAAATCCAATTAGGTGGGATTTTGTGAGAAATAATTTGAATACAAAATACTATCAGGGAGGGAGATATTACAAATTTTATTCCTGAAGTATGATAGAGAAAAAGTATTAAAAGAAATTAAATTACCCGTGTGATTTTTTGTCAAAAACTTGATGATATTTCTTTTCGTAAATCTCTTAGAAGTCTGAGTTATCTTAGTATTTTCAAAGTAAACACAGTTTTCTAAATGTATTCTTAATCTACATTAAATTTTGTCGCCAAGTGTATTAGGACTTCTGATGTAGTTTTCTCTCGAAATAATATTGTAGAGAAATACATTTTCGTAAAACCACTGGGACAGTTCAAGAATTCCGCTAACATGTCTTATGTCGTGAAATATGAAAGGGTATGAGTAGTGCGACGCCGAATACTTCTACTGCAACGTGAATAGCCAGTCAAAAATGAGGAGAAAAGAAATTGCCATCGCAAGTAGTGGGGTGTTACTTACATACTTCTGCTTTCCTTTACATTATACTGCTTGCGATGACTCTTGTAAGTTTGTTACTGTCAGAACTCTTGCTTCAGAATCTCCCTCCCGCTCTTTTTGCGTCCTCTTCATTTACCCCCCCCCCTTCACTCTTTCTTCCTCTTTCCATCCCAATCCTCCGCTGCCGCTTCCTCCAGCGTCGATACCTTCTTCTGCTGCTGCACCTGGGTTATCTTAATTAGGAACGCGTTTCACATGTCTGCCGAACGGGAGCGCTGCGTGCGGTGGGGTGGTGGTGTTGGGGAACCCCCGTGAAGCGGTTATTAGTCGCGGCACCACACTAAGTTCCAGAAGCCGTGATGTTGGTTATATGTCTTAGCTCTGTGTCGACTGGAGCAAAGTTTCATGACATTTTTTTGCTAAAATTTCGATATGGAGTAGAAGTTTGTTACACGCCATAATTAAAATAGAAATTGATGCGGATGTACTGAACCCTTCTCAATTTGGGAGGTCGCGAAACCGAGACCGAGGAAAAGGCGTTATCATTTTCGAGTTCATAAATAATCATCAATGCGAAGTTCTGTGGTGAACTGTACTACTAAAAGAGATGGGTGACAGTTTTGCCGGATTTTTTTCACCATATTTCATACTTACGTTCGAGGTAAAATAACGTATTTTGGTACGAATGTTCTGAGGACTGCTGTATATTTTTCTGAACCAAAGTATTACTCAATCAGTGGTTAGTCTAATTCATCCCTTGTTTTTTTATTGTGACTGTAAGTTCAAATGAAATTTTGTTATTTTATAATTAACAAATATTTATCGTCAGTAAACTGTACCGAATTTTATGTTAAAGAAATTTACTCGTGTTTATAGGTTTAAGAAGCAAAGGTAATATTGAGAAAGGGAAATTTATCTTCTTTTCAATTAAATTATGGCAGCTTTTCATTGCGAGAAACTTTAGTATAATAGTTGAATCATCTAACTGAAGATCATGTCAAGAAGCTACGGTCTTGAAAAATAAATAGAACCAGAGTATAACTGAAATGAAACAGAGTATGTAATAAAAACTAAAGACATATAAAAGAAAATATGTCAACACTGCAGAGGAAAGAGATCTGTTAAAAGTGACGATAGAGACTCTAGATAAATGAAGAATTAGATCAAGATCGTAGAATTAGTTGGAAATCTGACGAGAGGATAGCAGAGTTGACAGAAATAGCAGTGCGAAAGGAAACGAGCTCGAGTGGAGGAGGCGCAGCACCGTCGCTTGCGGATTAACTAACGCTGGCGCTCTTTGAACTTCGCCGACGAGCGTGTTCCTCCGGCTCCGCTCACGCTCGCATCTCAGAGGAAGATGTTCCGCGCTGGCGTGCGACTGCTCCGTTCAGCTGAGGGAGCAGGATGATGCTTTAAGATATTGCACGAGTTGGAGGAGGACGTGTGAGAAATATAGAGCAGTTATTTGTTTGATGTACACCGTAGACGAGGTGGTTGTGTAGACCATATACCAAAATAAATGAATAAAAAATGTTGAGTGAGGAGACACTTGGGTGTCAGTTTTTGTGTAAAGAAAACGTTTAAGAAGTTTTTAAATTAAAAAAAATTGTTTCATTTAATAATTTTTTTTTAAATTCCGAAGTTTACAAAGAAACTCTGAAATGGAACAAACAAATGTATCTGGTTCAGGTACCCGTTTTGGCTAGAATTATAAATATCAGTGCTGTTTCATTTGAGGTTCGAGAACCAGAAAAAATACGATTCCCTTCGGAACCAACTTAAAAACTTAACCAATTTAGAAAGATTTATTCTGAATCGGAAAAAAAAATTATTGAATTAAATTATATTTTTATATATTATTGTTTATTCACTAATATTTATTGTTAAACTTCATAGAAGATGTGAAATTAAAATCTCTTTTAAATCTACTTTTAAACATGTGATCAAAATAATTAAGGGTAATATATAAAAAAAATTTCATTGAATTTTTCTTAGGAGTACAAAAAAAATTCTTTCCAGTTCAGTTCCACAATACCCTGAAATTATGATTATTTTTCATGTAAAAGAAAGCTGAATGTATTCTCGTTTCCGGTTCGATTCTGGATCCAAGTAAGGGACTTCCTGCCGTTTCACGTTGCATTTCTTAAGCAAAAGTGTATGCATAGTGTAAATAATGTATGACACACAACTGCGAATGCTTTCCGCGCCACATTGTCCAGTACGTAGTAATATAGTGCCGAGTGGTATAATATACTACGTTGCTGAGCAGAATTATTGCTACGCATTTCCGTGATTTGTAACCCTATTCATGATCACGAGTGCATTCTCTACTCGCATATGCATTACGCTACTTTACTTGGGGAGGCAAATGAAGTGTGTATGACGTTCTCATTTCAATTTTGAACCCAGAAGCGCAAATCCAATCGATGATGCTCTTTTACACGCATCTGAGCTCACGGAAATGAGACGCACCTTAAAGCATAAAACACGTTATTCCTTAGAAACGCATTTATATATCATGAAAATCAGTTACATCATGAAACTACGAGATATGAATAAACATTTCACAATTTATAAATTAACAAAATACGAAAATAAAGAATACTTTGTAAACTCACTTGTAACTATGAGATCGACCCTGCAGATATCATTCTTTCATGACTGATCATTCCGTTGTGTTTATGTGCTTTTGCTTCTCATTCTATAGATGTCAATTAATATGATGGATCACTCATAGTTCTCCATTGGTATCTCAATTATGTTGCAAAATTGAAGTAGAAATCTTTGAGCTAAAAATTTACTATTTATGTCTCGTGCACATGACGAAAAGTTATTAAGGAACGCAGCAAAACAATAGCTTTTTTTCATTCGCATTTTTTATATTTCGAGAATGTGATACTTGTTCATACAAAGACATTTCAAGAGATTGCGTTATTTTCCATAAGCCACGGTGAAATTAATTTATATTACGCCATTGTTTCCATTTCATTTAGTATTAATCTTAGGATGTAATGATAAGGTCTATTTTTTAAGGATAAATAGAAGTTTATGATGAATAATCAAATTGCATTTTTTTATTAGTACAAGAGGTCCTATCAATTAAAAAGAATCAAATGAATGAGTGGGATCACATATTACACCGATTGTTTTTCTTTTGAACATTCAAACTATCTTGATTGTAGAGTTTTAAATCATACTCCGGAAAATCTTTCAGCTAGTCGAAGAAGCATCATTGATTTCAACGAGATTCATATAAACGGTCTTAGATGGTATGATATACACGGAGAGGAATTTGTCATTGTCAAGTGGCGTAAGGATTTTTTTCCTGAATATCATTTATAATTTGTTTAGTGTTTTTTACTAGATAAATTTATTTTGTGACGCACTTAGGAGAGAATTCAATAAAATGTCACACAAATGTATTCAGAACTGCTATCTTCTTCAAAGTTTTCTTTGTTGTTGAAATGTTCCACTGTAATAGTATACTTTGAAAATATTCTTTATAACGATATCAGCTCCTCAGTACCTATTGAAGTTCAGTAAAAAAAGTTAAATAAAACTAGGATTTTTTAAGGTTATGGTCGCTAATACCTTAACCATAGAGCTAATATTATTGCAATAAATTACAAATCATAAAAGACTTCTAACTAAAATAATAAATATTGAAAATAGTAGCAAACTTACTTACTTTATGTTAGCACACCAACATAAATGTTAGGGATAATACTAATAGAATGATTTATGTATTGTGTTAGAATATTAACTTCAATTTGGTGAATTATTTTAACTAAATCTTGAAGAATTTTTCTAATACCACACCAACTTTGTCATTCTCTTAAATCTACATTGTTGTGAATAAGTATTATTTTCTTGTTACAAAATCGATTAAAAAATCAGTAAGTTGACTATAATACATGTACATTGACACTGTTACTTTGTTGAGCAAATAAAGCAGACATTGTGTTTCGCACGTAACTCACAAATATAATGAATATAATTTTGGAACCAATGGGAAAGTCGTTTCCTTGTTCTTCGTCACCGCCATGTACCAGAATCATAGCGATTGCTTTCAGTCGACTGCAAAGTGAAGGCATGCTACCTGACCAGTTGGCGCATTCCGTGACAACCACTGCTCGACGTCACCGGCCGCGTGCGCACACGGCGCGTGGAGTAAAAAGTCCGGGTTTCGAGTCTGACGCCGGTCGCGTAACTGCATAAGGTGTCTGGTTTTTGTCGCACGCGTCGCTGTGACTATTTCGAGACAGAACGCTGCTTTCCCTTCAGACACTTTGCTCGACTTCCAAAGGAAAAGAGAAAACGGGAAGATTTTTCACAATTCACAACTCGCAATTTATAATTCGGTTAAGTTTCATTGACTTGATCTCTTTACGTTTTCTCACGATTTTGCGTATCAGAATGCATCATCATAATGTTCCTTGTAATATAGAAAGTGCTTGCTGAAAAACATTGTTGTAATTTCTGTATATTAATCATGCATAGTAAGGAGAGAAAATTGATAGCATGTTGAATTCGGAAGGAAAATTAACAATTTCCATTCTCACTTCAATTATATCTCCATTTTTCTACCCTTCGATACTGCAATAATTGAAGCGTTCAACCATTAATTCATTAATTTCCGTATAAACTTCCTCCCTATCATTTCATTTACGCCCATTAAGTGAAGAGAAACAGTCCATCAACTAAAGATCGATGCAGGAAATAAGTGCGTAACCGAAGTCCGAATGTAATTTTCCTCGCAACGTTCTCCCACTGCGCGTGGTCGTTCGTCACTTCGTTTCGCGTTCGTAACGCTATTTCCCTCGAGAACATCACTCGTTCGGAAGCACATGACCCATTCATAACTCTCCTTCAGTTGCACGCTCCGCGACCGTCTCTCTCCAGCTACTCGCCTTTCGTCACTTTTCCGCTCTTTCCAGACTCGCGCTTCCCGTTTTATACCAGCGCTTCAACAACATATTCACCATCAAACCCTCCAAAAACACAATACATCTCTGAAAAATTCAATCAAAATTTTTAGTATGGAAAACGAACTTTATCTTCGAATTTTCCTCTACGTCAATTACCGAAACAAAATCCGGTCTTAATCCAGTTCATTTTATTTTCAGCTTTAAAAAGGGGAAATTTTTCATTAGAATATAGCGACCACGACCAAATTTGTATTAAAATGTTGATTATGTTCTGGGTAAATACCGGTTAATTGAAGAAAAGATTTTCTCACGAATCCTCCTCACTAAGACTTAGTCCCCTGAGGAAACTGCTGTTTCAATCCCCTCTTCTTCATAAAACCAATCCAAAACAACAGGAGATGATGAGATCAATTAGGTCAGAGAAATAAATAGAATACATTTAACGAAGTTGAAATCTGATGTGTGTTGGCTCCAAAAAAATTACTGCCGCCCGCAGTCATTCCAGGTATTTGCAAACTACTCCGCTGTTCTAGCAGGTTCATTTTAGCATTTATCTTAAACTTTATTTGAAACTATAAGTACTGTATTTCTCTTTTATATTTTCCACTCGTATTGAGATCTTTCGCCCTTTCACTACAAAATACTGTCTAAACTGCTGCTCTCCAAACTCGTACTCCCTTTGTAATAAATACGCGGACTCTGTCCCATCAACCACTTAACTTCTCGAGTACCGCTCTCTCTATATCTCTCTTCTCTTCCTCGGACCTTCATCTCACATGCTTCCACTCCTCTCTTGCACCTTTTCGATCAAAGCTTGTTCCAAAAACACTTTAACTGTTTCTGACAGGCATTTGCATGAAGCGTAAAAGAGTTTTTTAGGTGGGAAGGGAGAGAGTTGGAAGTGGATGCGTGCTTGGAACAGTGATGTAGTAACTCTTCCTGTACTATTAAAATCTTTTGAAAGAAATCGATTATTCCTGTTTTTGAAATGAGATTGATTTGCATTAGCTTATAGGGAATGTTCTGAAACATGAATTGTATTTTAACATTTTTATTTTTGCAAGTAATTACAACTTGTGTAGCATGTAACGTGTATTATTTGTCACTAAAGTTTTAAGCAATCCTTTGTTATCTGTTCTGATATTGGTATTGTATGAACATAATCTTTATTTTAATCTGCGTGACATTGTTCCTTCTTCATCTCGTTCATAAGGACTTGGATTGACATGTCACTGTGTGATTGTTTCACTCAATAGCCAGGTATCATTCAGCTATGGTTTTGTTTCATTCCATGGATCGAAACGTAACTATAGTTCTTCGGTCGAAGGAATTCGTTGAATTCTTAGAGTAAAATATTGTTTAATGTATTAGCGAAATATCGATGTTTTAATTCTTGGATAAACATATATGGAATAACCCTGAACTATGACGTCGGAGTGCATGGCGATTGTTTGCGTGTCCTTTGCCAACGATTGCAATACATGCTCTGTAGATCAGAGTGTCTGCAAACTTCGTCGTTCAAGCGACGCCAAGCTGTCGCCACTCCCTTTACTCGTCTCGATTGATGGATGTTATACGCTTTCCCCTGCTGACCCACACAATCATGCGTTCCTTTTCACCCCACCATTTTTCACACTTCTCTTTACTGTTATTATATTGTTTCCTTTCCTTCTTCCTGGTTTCTCTTTCTTCCTCCATACTACTTTCTTTATTTCTGTCATTCCTCTATTTCTCTGAACTCCTGTGTTTCCCATACTCCGCCGTTTTCCTCGCGCTCCAGTTTCCACCCTCGCTCGCCATCAGCCGTGATGTCGGAGCTCCGTTTTGGGTTTCACATTAATTACGCGCAGCTGGAGCCTTTCCGATGGTCGCCCGCTCGCGCGGCTCTCTACGCGGGCTGCCCGAAGACGTCCTGTTCGTGACGTATCTTGCATCAGCCGAGCATTGGAGTCCAATAACAATTTTAACAGTAACAGAAATTACCTTTTTATAAATAATTTCAATATGGAGTATTATCTAGATATAGGTTGTAATTATTTATTTTGAGAACAGAGTGTTTTATTTTTATGGGTTTAATCATGAAGATACTAAGCGTTGAAAAATAACATTTGTACGCGGAAGATCAAGGCGGCATATAGCAAATGACCTATTCTAGTGACGGTAGAATAAAAGATTGGATTATAGAGAAGAAGTCTATCACCTCCTGCCTTGTACCAACTCTCATAAAGACATCTCAAGGATCTGTTAGCCCGAGTGAATTTTGCGGTGATAGCATGTTTCCGTGAGTTTGTCCGTTTTATTATCCGTTTCGTTTAGTTATTCATTGTTCATTTCATTCACTAATGCAGCTTCATTCACCTTTAGTGTAATACGTATTTAATTTACTTTGAGGAGGTTCCTCAAAGGATACAACCCCAAAACTAGATAGGCATAATCTCCTATCATCCTATCATCTCCTATTAATCCTTTCAGAGTGAAAAAATGAGAGAAACGTTAAAGAACAAGTAATTTCAGCTCTCAAGTAAAATTTTGAGTTTAATTTATTATCAACAAAAGTATGAAATAGAGATGGATGAAAGATAATTTTGAATTATGATTGAAAGAACTGTAAATGTAGTTTCTATTTGTTATGTTAACTATTTGAAATAAAATAAAGTATTACTTATAAACACCGCGTTCTTGAAACTGAATTTTAAAATGAAGGATGAGATAAATTTGTGTTTTTCCCACATGTTCACAAACTTATCGCAGGTATAATAGGGAAGATAGAAAAATATAATCTCTTTAAGAACCAACTACCATTTGAAACCAATCTGAAATTGTATATATTATACGTCATATATTCATGCATATATAATGTTTGTACATACCCCTTTAAAATTTGAAACATCTTAATACGTTCGTGTAATTTATTACATTGGTGCCAAACTGGTTTTGTTCAGTCAAAAGTTAGTTTGCTTACTTTTAAATAAAAAAGCAACCTGACTTCCTTGGCAATGATTTTGTTTGTTTCCAGTGGATTTTGAAAGAATAACATTATTGCGTAAATATTCAATTTTTTCTCTTCTCATTGGATAAAGCCAATTGTACGTGAGAAGTTCTCGTATTGTTGGTCTCTCGTTAATAGTATGGCTGCTTCATGTCTCATGTATGTAATAAGAGAAGAAAAAGAAAAGAATTGCACCGGATCAATTAACGTGCCACTCATTTTTTTTCCCCACCGAAATTGTTGGGAAATTTTCGGTTTTGGGTAACTAAATTAGAGTTGAAAACCCTCCCAGTACATAAGGTCAAGGCAGTCCGCTCACAATTTATGTGAATTTTCCCCATGTAATGCTGTATAGACCTAACTAGTCTGATGGTAAAAGCTATTTTGACGGCAAAAGCGCCGCCACACATGCACATCTTGAGGGACGAGTTGTTGAACCCCATTCTGTGCAAAATGAAATCCCATCCGCCCGCTGGTGCCGACACGTGAAGACATCGTGCTTCAAGCCGGAGGCGCCGGCAGCTCTGTATGCAACGCCGGGCGCTATGACTGATGAAGTCCCCAGATGTCTCGCGCCGTCTCTTGTTTGTGGTTGCGCGGGACGGCGCGATGGAGAGGCGTCATGGTGAGGCGCGCGCCGCGACGGAAGCTGTGGCGGCGGCGGCTGCTGCTGCAGTAAACACACCGCGCAGCATTCAAAGCTCCGCATCCGCATTTCTGCTCCCACTGCCGGTCCTCCGCGTCACGCCGCGCCAACCTCCCACCCCCTGGTTCACAGAAAATATCCGCCCGCGCTGTCGCGTGGTGTCGTGCGCCCTCCTGTGCCTGTTGCGTTTGCTATTGTGACGAGGAGTGACAGGAATGTCAGAGGGCTGAGGCCTTTGATGTGGATGTGAGCACGTGAAAGTGAAAATGAATGAGCCAGGAAGTGTGAACGTAATTAATAATTTATGTTCTAGCATATGTGTCGATATGTTTAAATGGATGAATGAATCTCCTTTTTAACCTAATGAATATGTTGATTGGTTTGGCTTTTAGCCCTTAGGCTGGTTTGAACCATCTTGACGTGTGTCTAGGTATCCCCAGACTCACCTAATTGAGATCGTTTGGCAACTTTCTCCGACTGTTTTAAATCTTAGAATAAACCCTGCCAAATGAATAAAGAAAATACTTGAAAGTTTCTCTGTCTTCTAAAAATAACATAAAATATTTAAAGGATATTTGTTGGGAGTTTATATTACCCTTATCGAATTGCAAATCGATGACAGACAAAATAAAAATTCATCCAACAAAACTTCACTCTCGGAAATATGAGAACTCTGGATTTAATGTAGGTTATATTCAGGCATACAGCATATCAATAAATCATTTTGCGATATAGAATATGTAGAATTTTAGAATAACTTCGAATCGCGTGTCAGATAGTCTTTAGGAAAGCAAAATGGATTTAAATATAGAAGGACCCATCTTAGTTCCGCATTTGGAAGAAAATAGATGTATAAATGTAAATAAATAAATAATAAATTTATTGTCAAAAAACAGTACAAACTGCGTATGACCACGTGGAGGGGAAAAAAAAAACTAATTTACTCTCCGGAAGCAAGCAAGGGACCATCCCATCAATTCCGATCAAGGGCCCTAAGGCAGAGGCGGATTCAAAAAATTCAGCAAAAATTCCTAGATAAGATAAAAAGTTAGCTGCGAGTTATAATACTAATAGAATGTCAATATGTTTGTAATTTTAAGCAAAAAATTACATGTAAGTTATTATCGAACTATAGATTATTCTGAGTATAGTGCTTAAAAATTGAAATAACACTAAATTCACGATTTATTGTTACAATAGACCCGCCCCTAGACAAAGCCTAGAGAACCTGTATGATAAATCCGCCTCTACCCGAAGGAAAACCGGAGAAAAAACCCGGGCCAGGAATAATCTATAGTTAATGTGAAATAAGACATAAAATATAACATGAAATAAATAAATAAAAATATATGGGTAATTATGAACGCCCCTCTTCATCAATTTGATGGTTGTATGGTTGGTTAGTTTGAGGAAAATGTGGGTAAATATTAAGAAGGGAAATAATAGCCTAACCGTTTTGAGTAATAATTCCTAGCCATTTTGAAGTTATTTATTGTTTGTTATCCACAATAGTATGATTCATTTTGAAAGATTTAAGAATTTGTCATACGAGTGAAACAAAAAAACAAACACCATGGATTTGAGTTTTCTCTTAACTAGAATTTGGCATCCAACTTAGAAAATCAGTAAAATACATGGAAAATTTAAAATTGAATTGATTCATTATTAGAATTTAATTTAATATGCATTTTTGAACTGAAAAATTAGGATGAAAGGACAATTTTTTAAATGATGGTTTATATGCTTGTAGCACGTAAGATAGTCTAACTGTTTTTCTATTTTCTTCCAGGGCTGGGAAAGACGGCACAAGTTCAGTTGCGGCAACCAGAATCTGCTTCAAAGTTGGTGCTTGGGGTCGACGTGGTGCTAATTTGCAATGTTGAAGGTTCTGATGACATAAATTATGACNACACACACACACACATATATATATATATATATATATATATATATATATATATATATATATATATATATATATACATAATATATATACACACAATCAAAAATAAATTATTTTGAGCCCCCTAAAATAAACAGATTCAAGCAAAAATCCACCATTGGAAACGTACTAGTTATTTTTTTATTGTTTCTATACAAATATGGAAAAAGTTGATAATTTTTATGGTATTAGATATTCACTGTAACGAGAAGGAATTACATCTTTAAATACAGTTTTGCAACTATCACTGCGTTTATACCGACTGACATACCGTAAGTTCTCTGATACGTGTCAAAATCCCTCTATTCTAAATTCTCCATTACACTTTAATAACGTGCATGGCAATGTATAAACCTGACTTAATGCTCTGAATATATAATGAAAATCAATTGACTCCAAAAGCTAGGCGGGAATTCGTTTGGTCAGCAAAATAATTATAAATGATGGCACTTAATCTGTTCGGAATTAAACAAATGATATGCATATTTCATTCGAAGCTAGTATTCATAACTTCGCATACTGAGTAATATTATAATGTTTTTTTTTTCTTGGGACTTTAGGGCTCGTCAAGGTCATTAGAACCCTTATCATTAGAATGGATTCAAGTAATTGACTGTGTTCGATTACTGTACATTCAAATCATTCCAAATTCACCTCGAGTTTTAACTCACGTAAAATATTTTCTCGTTAATACGTGAGGAACAAATATATTCCCCACAAGCAGTTTTTGAATAAAAAATACTGTCTTGAACACTATTCATTAACGCTTAGTTAAAAGAAACGAGTTATTTTTGATTTTGTGATGTTTTTAATATGACTTAAGTGAGTTCATTGCATGTGATTCGTTTTAGGGATGACCCTCATCGTCTAGTTTTTGAGTCGTTAACTACAGAACCAGTGCACAACCCGAAAGTGATAAATATTCACCGGAGACATAAACCTCTCCCAACATCTCAGCAACCACTGGCAATCCGAGAGAACAAGGACGCTATAATTCCACAGCTCTTAATCCGAAGAGGCACTCCAGCACCTATCGTCCTATATTTTCCGCTCCCTCGTCGTATAAATCCTTCCTTTGATACTTTCCTTCCGCCTTTCCCTTCTCTCTGTCGTAGCCTTTAAACTGCTACTCCTCGGAGAGTGGTTTGCCGAAGTGGCATGCTCTTCAACGCGCGTTGCGACTACATGCCGTAAAACTCGCTTTTACGACGCGTTGCCTTTTCGGCGGATGACGCTAGACGTCCGCGGCTGTCGTCGACGTTAAGTTCTTGTCTTTTGGTTGCCGCTCTCCGAAGATCTAAATCAAGTTACGTAATGAACAACACGATGTACACAAAGGAAGCGCGAGAAAGTAAATGTATTCCTTAGTTCTTTTGAGGTACTTTCTTCGAATTATGAGAGAAATATATAAAAGTAAACGTCGAATGAATTTAGTGTTATATAGACTCTTAGAAACCTCCAAATGAAAGCAAAAAAATGTTTTTATTTTTATTGGAAAAGTTGACTTTGAAAACAAAAAAGGGGAAATACAAAAGTAAATTTAATAAAATTGAACAATTTTAATAGAAAACTGCCATAAAACGAAGGGCAGATTTATAAAAAGAATATTTGATCATCACAATTATAGTTGGATACACTCTATCCCGGTTTATTAATAGTAAACAGTTCAATCATTGTAAATTTTACATTATTTTTTTACACATTTTGTTGGATCTGAATGTTTAGATCATTAAAAATGACATGTATTTAGAGATGAAACTTCCTAAGACGCCACAATTACTTTTATCTTTTGCATCTCCTAGCATATTCTTCGCTTTGTCCCGGCGTGACATACGTATGTGTTTGCAGAAACGCCGAGCGACTGCAGCGCGGCGAGCGACTGCAAGTGCGTGGGCGGAGGATACACCTGCGCAACGCTAGCGCGCTCGACGCCGGCGTCTACCGCTGCCGCGCCTCCAACCGCGCGGGCATCGTCAAATCCTCTCGCAACTTCGCTCTCGCTATTCCAGGTGAGTGTGCTCTCGTTTTCCAAGCATAGACTATGAGCTGAAGAAAGAGGTACTTATATGGAAGAAGCTTTGTAAAGAAAGTTGAAGTACAGGTGGTCAGTTTAATGGCAAAACTAAATGTTTATGATTCAAAATAAAAAAACAACTTATTTTGGAGGTCGTTAACTGTGTACAAACGAAGAAAACTATATGTGAAATTATTTACCCACTAAAAGAAATATTTTGATAATTTATTCAATTTCCATTCTCTGAGAAAACGACCCTAGGAGCTCGTTTGTGGATGGCAAAGGTTTCGTAGTATAATTTTTGTGCAGGTAAGAGAATGACCGGGAATAAGAAATGAAAATTGATAAGTTCCACATTTTATAGCTTACTAATATATAAGGAATACAATGATGTCCTCTCTGACTCATTCCTATTTAAAGTAAATGAATGGTATCATAGAATATCCGATTTATGTATTAATGCAGGTTAACTATTATAATTGATACACAAATGAAATGGTCTGATCAATGTTTCTTTTTTTAATTTTTCATTCTAATTTGGTAATAGTTGTCACCCACTGTTGTTGTTTTGTTATTAAATCTTTAAATAATAAATAAATACATTTATTGTAAAAATGTATTGTTTTAGTATTATTATGTATTAAATATATTAAAATACTCATCAAACATTTCTAAGAACATTTAATCACCATTCAATGCAAAGTTTATCTCCATGTTTTCGTGAGTCGTAAACATCTCATATGCCCATATTTCTACAAACACACTTGACGTTTGCTTAAAAACCCGAGGTCTAATTATGATTTAGCTTCCGCCAACAAATATGGTCGTTGAATCAAACAATATCTTACTAACAAAAATATCTTCTTTTAGACATTTCTTTGCAAAGTTGTATAAATTATGAATAATATGACTATTATACGAGGTAATGGATACATTGTATGTATATAATTATCATTTCTATCAATTTCTCAAAGTGTAATGCTTGTAATGATTTCACATATTTGATCAACTACATCGAAACTCTCCTAGTAAGTCAAACAAAAAGAAGGTTAAAAACTTGATTACAAGTAAGTCAAACGAAATTTAAAATCAATTGAGTGTAGTAACCTCCCATTGTATTAATAACGATCACTTGATGGATATACCTGATAACACATTAACATTAGACAGATAAGTTAATTATTACAAACGTTGCATGTCTCGAATGATATTTATGAAAAACACAAATAGGAGTTTGAATATACGCACTAGCCCAGAAAAATTATCGAGAATTTACAGTACAATTTTATAACATGCTTTGTTTACAAACATATTTTGTGTTTATATTTACCTTCAGTAGCATGATCCATTGTTCTGTTGCTACGTTCGTGTTTCTTGCTTCAAATTGTTTATATCTGACGACGACTCAAACCACGAGTCGAAATGTTGCGTTCCTAAATGACCCAATGAAAATATATTCATTATTTATAAAATGTCGTAAGTCGTAGTTTATTTATTTATCTTCAAGAATACCTTAATTAACACGAATTTTCAACACTTCCTTCTTGAACATTACATTTGCAATGACAACACTGAGTCTCCTACAGAAAACCGATCATTTTGGTCACCCTTAAGTCCGCGTATTATTTATTTACTGTGAGCGCAACGATGAGAAAGCATCAATAATGCAGTTGGTTTGAAGCGAGTATTTGTGTTGGAATGTGGCAGGGGGGATCACAAGGGTGGACTTCCTCTTGAAGGGGAAATACACCTTGGCTACCCTTCAACCCCCACTCAGGATAGGGGAGTAGATGAGAATAATAGGGTATTTCATGCTTCTAGCGCAAAAGATGGATCCAGTATCGATAAAAACGCATTAAAAGTATTCGTTTGTGCAGATATGAACTCTTTGTTTGTGTCAATCAATGTTTTTAGTTTTGTTTGGGGTTGAGTGATGTGCAATCAATGGATATTGAAAACTTTGTTTCATCGAAATATCAACCTGTACACTCTGTGTACAAAATGGCATTTTTCCGATTGTTTAAGTATCCAATTGGGTTGATTCATCTCCGTGTTGTTTGGAGGAAAAGAATCAGTAGCTTTCACTGGTTCGGTCAATGACGCATGTGATCTGATATTATGGCCGTAAACACCACCACGCGTAGTAAATAAATGAAGCGTTAGGAAATAACTGTTGGGAAACGTACTTTATGATTTTTCATTTAATTTTATTGCTTAAAAAATTGTCAGTCCACAATTTACAATTAATTGTTATATTACCTTTAGATGTTAGAATGTTTTTGTTGTAATTATATTGAAATATACTCTTTGTAACGCATGAGTTGTGTTGGATCAATTTTTGGAGAGTGAGGAGCACATTTTTCACATTCCAGAAATATTATAGAAAAAAAAATCATGTTTATTATTTATAGCATTTATTTAGAAATATTCCGGTTTATTCGGAAGAGAACCGTGTGAATGAAAAATTGAAGGATAGAATGATGCAAGTTCTCCCTTCATTCTCGTGGTATGTCAGTGCCCTGTAGTTCCGACAAAAACCTTCGAAACTTCTCCCATTACAGAAAAGTTTTGGCATCCATCGTTCTTCAAAATGACTGATTGCCTGTTGCATGAAACTTTTATCTACTTTTTCTGATCTCAAGAGCTGTAAGGAAAGAAACAGTGTTGACTACACTTTAGGTCTTAAAAAACTTCATGTAGTAATAATGAAATCCATACATTGTTCAACTGTTGTCAACTTCATTCGGTCTGGTTGTTAAATTATTCATTTGTATACTCATTAAACATTATGATTTCTCGAAAATTTAGAATAGTTAAGTTGTGATTTCCTATTCTGAATTTAATTTTCAGTAAGTTTAAATTCTTAGTCTCCAAGCGATAAAACATTTAATTTTAAAAACTATTAAGATATTTGTTAAGATTTCTTCTAGAACTAAAATCTTACTCTAATTTACAATTTTCATCTGAAATAATTCCTTTCAGATAACAGTGTTATTTATGAATGAAGTACTCGTAACTTGTTCCGATAGATCCCATTAATTATCTAAACATAAACTTCAGGAGAACAAGATTACAGGGATGCCCTGTTGTATTAGAACTAGGGTTACTTTGTTCCGGACAACCTGGGGTTTTGGGAATTTGTCATTGGCACCGAAAGCACCCTGGCGCACCCTCTGTGGTATACCGCAACGTGGGTAGAAGCGATTAGCGTCTGCAAAGAGCGCTCAACCAGGTTGTCCTCTGTCCGCACTCGCTACCCTCTGGGAATCGAGTACGGGGTTGGACAACGTGGCAGAGGGACACGGATGATGGCGACAGGAAAGCAAGGGGAGGAGTATCTATTTCATCGAGATTGGATCACGAGATAACATTTCAGAGATGACTGAACAAGGCACGGTGCGTCCATAATATACGCTGCAACAGTCTGGTTCATGGATGCTTTAAATTATTGTAGTATTTGTAAATGGGAAATGTAGCGTGCTATTGAAGCTAATCTACATGGAGCGATTGGAGGTAGGAGTTGGGTGGAAGGTTATGTTAGTACACGGAGAAAAATAAACAGTCACTGCAAATACGAAGTAGTCGTGCCGACTACTTTACATGGATGGGTTTCGACCATCTACTTACGTAGTCAGCACTTTTCGTAGTTGATCGAGAGACAGCACCCACAAGTACGGAAGTAGCGCTCCTGGCTACTTTTTCGTGCACGGAACAGCTCGGCAAGTAGACATGATGCCTAGCTTATATCGCCAGCACATGCATGCGTTTATATCGTCGTGAGACCGAAAAATATAGGTTAGGAAATGAAAAACAAAATATTTACTGTTCTTGTATATTAATTACAAACATCTATACATAGGTAAATTTATAAATCCTTACAAAAAAAAATTTAATAGAATTGCTTCGTTAAAAAAAACTTATTATAAATATACATAATTTGACATAATTCCATTCAATTCAATTGGGCTTATTTTGAACATAAAAAATTATACAATACTTTACTTCAGTGGACATATTACACCTTAGATTGTGAAGAAAAAAATCCTGTATTTAAGACTATTTCCAGGAATTTATTCCATGGTACAACAGAAGAAGTTCTCACAAATACACTTCTCGCTGAAATCTAGAAAATGAATTCAGTACTATGTGAGGACAAGGTAATGACAATGGTTGTAAGAGTTCAGAGAAGAATTTTTAATGTGCGTCCACAAGTACTTTTTGTATCTTGTAGTGCCCATTCCCTCAACTTTGTAGTAATCGGGACCTTGATTTTATCATGTTCAATCTAACGAAATCATCAAAATTGAATTGAAGTTTGCTGAAGGCTGTACTAACTCAGATCTACACCTTGATCTGACTTAGAATGATGTTTGTTGGATGAAAACTCAACAAATAATGTGTCAAGGTTCTAACTGTGTTTTTATACAAATGAAATCAACTTATTTCAAGACTACCAAATCCGGTAGTAAACATTTGTGAATAATATATGATTTTACAATGAGCTCATAGTTTAATTTCACATTTAAGTGTTCCTAACATCATTGTTTGTAGGTACACTTCTTTTGTGTGAACAAAAATAAGCACCAGTTTTCAAAAACATTACATTTAACACAATAAAAGTATGACACAATAATATTTTAGAAATGTAGCTTAATTCAGTAAGTTTTCAGAAAATTACATCTGCAGTATTTTCTTGTATCAAAACTTGAAATAAAATTATTTACTAATTCACACAGTACTGTTAAACTCTCATCATATTTTCTTTATTTATATTAAATTCTTTTTAAGATTTTTTTCCCTCTCCAGATATAATGGTAGTGGAGACTCACAGAGAAGGTGACAATTATTATTAAATAAATGTCCAAATTAGTGTTTAACTTGAATTTGACATAATTTTCTAACCAACCTAGGACCAAACTTAAGGAGTTGGTCCAACAAGGGTTTGAAAAAAAAATTAATGTCATAATACTACAAATATTATTGCGGTTCCGAAAATATAAGCCGTATTTTTCGCTTTTCATATTTACGATAGTTATAAAGAAATGTTGTTCCGCACTATTTTCTTCTCTCTGCCACCGTTTATATTAGTATGTTAGGGTATGACAATTATAATATGGCTCGCGACAGCGAGCCATGAACAATTATAAACAATTGTTCGGTCACAGTCGGCGATGTTAGGTTTGTTAGACCCGGCGATTCCGTTTTAAGAAAATTTGTTGTAAGTGTGAAGATGGAGGCGATGGTGGAGGTAGCAGCACTCGCGGAAGGATATACGAAGAAAAGGATCAATATATCTTCGTATATCCTTCCGCGAGTGCTGCTACCTGCCATATTATAATTATCATACCCTAATATACTAACATAAACGGTGGCGGAGAGAAGAAAATAGTGCGGAACAATATTTCTTTATAACTATCGTAAATATGAAAAACGAAGAATTCGGCTTATATTTTCGGAACCGCAATAATATTTGTAGTATTTTGACATTAATTATTTTTTCGAACCCTTGTTGGACCAACTCCTTAAGTTGGTCCATTATATTAATCATGTTTTTCACACATTACTTCAATGCATTTTACTTTGCGATCAAGTAGCTTTCAAGAGATACTCTCATTATAAGCCAAGCAAGGTTTCCAACATTCGAAAAAATTAATTAAAACATTGAGGATCTTCCTACATTCACTGGTCTCTTCGTAATATACATACCGATACACATTTCGCACATGGCCACATGCAGCCACATGGCATCACAACGCCTCGCGTTCGAACGAAACAGGAGAGTAACGAAATGCGGTATGTAGTCTGTGCGCGGTACATTCAAATTCCTTACATTTTACGTACGCGCACTCAAATACAGTTGAATGTTCACTGTAGCAATTAGACGGACACAACCGTACCTTCCGTGCGCCATATCATGTTACTTGTCGCCTCATTGACCGACAATTCGCGTATACTGCTATCGGAATATGCTTGTCCAGCCACTTCCTTCAAGAGAAACACACGGGTGAGGTTGATAGAAGGGATCGTAGCTTGCTATGAGAGCTTGTCTACTTGGAGCGGGTCTGGGTTGGTGAAGTAGGGTGGCTGTCGGAAGTGTATGAGCCGTTTAGTCGGTTATACCGACAACCTGGCTCATGTGGGGGTTGTGGGAAAGTAATTTAGTTATTAGTGGGGAGGACTATACCACATTATATCTGTGGCAAAAAGCTGTCTGCAGTTGGATGAAGATCTGGTGAGGTGGATTTTGAATTTGTTGAGAAGTGGTTCTATTGATGAATTTTGGAATGTGTCGTTAATTTGTTTTTTGGCTTGTTTGTGAATGTAGTCGGAGATTGGAAGTAGTTTATTAAGTTTTTTGATATGGTCGAAGAAGACGCCCCTTGCTGGTTTGTAGGCTGATCTGATGAAATGGTTTTCTGCTTTGGTGTATGGATTTGCTCGGTGCTTAATGGAAGTGGCCCATGTACCGCAGGAGTACATACCGGCACTGCGCACACAGGATTTATAGATGTGCGTTTTGACAGTGTCTGGAAGAGTTTTGCAGCGAAAAAGGGGGTACAGTTTTCTGATTCTGGCGTGCATTTTTTGAGCTGCAATATAATTATGCTTGCGCCATATCAGTCGTCTGTCAAAATTTAGACCAAGGTATTTTGCTGAGTCGGCCCAAGGGATTGTAGTTCCTAATACATGAAGGGGGAGGGTGTTGACTGTGAATTTTGTCCAAGAGAAGAGTACTGCCTGACATTTATTTGGGTTTATAGTTAGACCATTGTTTGCGGACCACGTTGCGAGGAAGTCTATTGCCTGCTGAAGGAGGGGAACGTGAATGGGGTGAATACATGGGGCTTGGAAACTGTAGGCTATATCGTCTGCGAAGATGAATTCGTGTAGCCCTTCTACACTCGGAAGATCATGAGTATAGAGGGAGAAAAGGGTTGGGGCGAGTACTGCCCCTTGTGGTACGCCTCCTCGAATGTCTCGCAGCGTAGATAGGTTGGTATGGTATTTGACACGAAATTTTCGGTTCTGTAGATAGCTAGTGAGCAGTGCAAAAAGATGAGTGGGAACGTATTGATATAATTTAGATAGGAGTAATTTGTGGTTGACCTTATCAAATGCAAAAGAGAAATCAAAGAAGACTGTGGGGAGAGAACGTTTTATTTTGATGGCCGACATGGCCTCCATTGCAAGCCGAAATGTTTGGGCTGCCGAAGAGCGGTGCTTCCGGAATCCGAATTGTTCGGGGCGTATGGCTTTGGCGTCTGTGAGGAGTTTACTTAGGTGGGCAAGTATTAGCCGTTCCAGAAGTTTCCCTAGCATGGGCAGCAGGCTGATGGGCCGATAGTTGTTCGGGTCACGTCCTGATTTGCCAGCTTTCGGAAGCATCACGATGGTGGCGTTCTTCCAGGCGTTGGGGAAGTATCCCAGGACGAGGCAAGCATTAAAAAGGGCAGTGAGAAAGCGTATCGCCGTTCTTGGGAGCTTGCGAATCATTTCGCCTCTGACGCGATCGTGCCCAGGGGATTTCCGAACTTTTGTTCTTTTAATTACTTGCCTCGTCTCCGATTCGCTGATGGTGAATTCCGGCGGGATTTCGAATGGAGCAGTTTCGGTGTTCACGGGCAGTGGGGGAATATTTGGTAGTGGAGTGGGGGTGAAACGCTCCTCTAGGACGTTGGCGAAAGTTTCAGTTTTGGTGAGAGGGTCGTATGTAGATTGGGGTGGGTTTTGTCCAGGGATATCGAGAGCGGTAATTGCCGGTAGAGGGTTTCGTAGGCATTTCTGGAGTTTCCATATGTCTTGGGATCCCTTGGCACCAGCTTGTTCGACGTACTTCTCCCAGCTTTGAAAGTGATGATTCTTGAGCGCTTCAGAAAGTGTCCGGGCAGCATTGTTGAAGATGTACCTGTCGTAGGGCTCTCTGGTTCTTCGAAAAATACGTAGTAATCTTCGGCGTTGACGAATGAGTTCTAGTATGTCGGCTGGGAGGGTTTTGAATGCAGGGGGTGGTTGTGAGAGAGTAGTGGCTTTTTTATGAGCTGAGATGATGTGATGCGTAATATGAGAAACTGCACAATCGATTTCTTCTCTTGTGCCGAGTGGAAGAGTCTCGTTGAGTTTGTGGGAAATGTGGGAGTCGTATTGTTTCCAATCCGTAGTGGCAGTAGGGGCAGGAGTGTGGTCGTATTGGTAAGTTCCAACGAAGAGGGCGAAGAGAACAGGTAGATGGTCTGATTGTAGTTCGAAAAGGGGGCGTGGGGGAGATGGTGTGATTGAAGTCGGGTGAAGAACAATATCGAGAATATCATGGGGTTCACCATCGATTAGGTGAGTGGGACCTGTGGGTGGCGATAGTACAATGGAGGGCGTATTGTTCAGGAAAGAAAGTAGAGAGTCTCCTGCAACATTTGTTGTTCGGCAGCCCCAGTGCTGATTTTTGGCGTTGAAATCCCCTGCCAGGATGACAGTATTGCCAAGTCCAAATAGTTGGGTGAGTTCGGAGTGAAGTAGTCTTTTAGCAGGCCGTTTGTATATTGAAACAAAGGTGATGGGGCCGTTTTGCGTTCCGAGCTCCACTGCAGTTGCTTCAATGTCAGTTAGCGGAGGAGAGTCGCGTCTAGTGTGTGGCGTCTTGTGACGTACCGCAATAGCTGTGCCACCAAAGGTGCCGGTGGTGCGGTCATTTCTGTAGATATGGTAGCCGGGAATGGTGAATCTGCTATTTTCTGAGAGGTGGGTTTCTTGAATGAGGAAGATGGAGATAGAATATTCAACAAGAAAATGTTTGATAGAAGCCACCTTGGCAGCAAGTCCACCGCGGGCGTTCCATGTGGCGACGGAGAGTAATCTTCCTTTGTTTGCCATTGGTGTTTAGAAGAGGTCAGCAAGAAGGGGGAGAAGTTGTGTCAACTTGGACATGGTGTCCAGCTCTGAGTTCTTCAAGATGACAATGGCTCTCTTAATGATTTCTGTCAGCTTGGAGAGGTCGAAACTCTTAAAAAATTCTAGAATGAATTTAATATCCTGCAGTCCTGGGAGGTTAGTAGCAGTGGAAGTAGACGGGGGGGTTAAAGGTTGAGGGGGGCGGCCAGCAGCCATGTCGGCCCAAATGGAGCCAGAAGTTGGTAATGGGGCAGGGGTGGGGGCAGTAGCTATTAAGCGTGGAGATTGCTGTGCAGTTTGGCGTCGCAGGATGGAGATTTCCCTGTTTTCCCTCGCTTGTTCGAGTTGGGAGCGTCGGTTGTTTTTAAGATCGGTGAGCGCAGAACATCCCCCGTAGGAAGCGACGTGCTCAGAACTGCCGCAGTTCGTACAACGGACAGGATTGTTCTCACGGTCACATTGCTCAAGAGAATGCGGTCCAGCGCAGCGCACACATTTTGTAGGACGACCACATCGAGTACGAGTGTGTCCCCACATCTGACAATTTTGGCAGCGGGGCACTCGATCAGTGTCCCTGGCGGATTCAATTGCCACACGGTGATAAAGAAGATAACTTAATTGTTTTATCTGTCCGGCTTGGTCTCGGTTAACCTCTATGGAGTACAGACAGAGGGATGTGAAGCGGCCTGAAGGGTCTTTTCGCATCATCTCAGATACATGGTGCACTGTGAAGCCAAGTGTCACCAACTCCTCTTTGATGTCATTTGCAGGAATACCTCCTGGTAGTCGCCGAATAATGAGATTTTCGCGCCTTTCGGGCGTGACCCGGTGGTAGAAGTAGGAGGCTGCGTCTAATTCAGTTGCCCTAATTTCAGCCAGACGCTTGACTACAGCCGCGTGATCAGTGGCTGTCACCGGGCGAACAATGTAGTAGGCTCGGGTGCGAACTGCAGTCAACCGATCTTTACATGTTCGCTGAAGTTCTTTTAACATCTCCCTCTCATTCTCTAGATTTTCGATGTATATTGCACCGACATTGCCACGACGGGCTCGAGGAAGAGGCGCCCTGGTCGCTGACTGGTTGGGAGGAGAGGGCTCTTGAGAACGAGGGGGATGTGTGTCGCCGCGAGACAACTCTGGTGGATTTGATTCCTCCGTAGCTTCCATCATCTCTTCTGGGGCAACGGGGTTAAATCTATTACATGTGGTAACTGGGGCAGGAGAAGAAATTGAAGTAAGACACGGGCGGAAAAATCTTTTTGGCAGAACAAACCCATCGTCCTCATTCATATTCGGGCCACTCACGGCAACAGTCGTGAAGTCTGTACCGGCGGCAGTCGAGTTCAGAGAGGGGTCCATAATTGCATCGGAGAGAGGCATAGTGCCTGCTTCTACCGAATGCGCTTCGGGGCAAAAGTTTTCCTGCCTATCCGCAGCTCGCGTGATTTTAGCTAACTCAAGAATAGTATTGTTCTTGAGATGCCTGTCTTTCCCTTTTGGCAATTGACCCTTAACTATTTTAGATAACCTCCCTGAGGCATTTAACAAAAGGAGAGCATGGCGTGCCGCCGTGACAGTGAGCGGACGCTTTCTACTTAAATGTTGGGTGGGCGGGCGCAAGGAAGTTTGTTGGGCATAGCCAGAATCTAACAAAAGCGGAAAACTTGGTTCATCGTCACTAAATACAGACGTGGAACCGGCATTGGTGCTATTCGCAGAAGAAATCGCGAAGTTTTCTCTCAAAAGTCACAAGAACTATCCACCATAGGTAAAGAACCTAAAATCCAGAAGAAGAAAAGATTGTTCAGTAATACTTATGTGAAGTAGACGTAGGGAGTCGCCAGACGGCTGCCCGTAGTACCAGGCACCAGGGCACCGGAATACCGGACCAATCCTCGATCGGCTGTGCTCGGGAGACACCTCGGATCGGCGAACAAATCAGGAGCCACTCCACGGATCGCCGGACCAATCTTCAGTCGCTCAGGTACGGTAGAATAGCCAGAATCAGCAAACCAACCAGGAGACACTCCACCGGAAATCGGACCAATCAAAGTTCATCACATGGCAGCAGGAACTTGTAGCACTATCATGAAATACGCGACGTCATAGAGCACTTCGAACACGAGAATCAGTAAACGCACTATCACAAAGGACGCGACGTCATAGAGTACCTCGATCACGAGAATCCGTAGCAGAGCACGTAACACACAACGTCATAGGATACCTCCTCTCAAGGCGAGAATCGGACACAGAGTGCCTTCAAGAGAAAAGCTTCAGGTAAACGGCTCAACGTTGGAAGTATCCGGCGGGTCGGTCTTTTACTCAAACACTTTAGGTAGCTGACACAGCTATATTTTTTTTTTTTCCTTCTGACAATTGAACAAAATGGCTCACCTATTCCCTTACTTCCAGTAGCTTCCTAGGCTTCAACTATGAAAAAGTAGTCTGATGAGCGACATAATTTTTCTCCCTGTAGATGAGCCGGTTAGCTGGGTTTACCAACAACTTGACCCTCGTGGTTAGTATAAGTAGTTAGTAGGAGAGGTTAGTAATAGAGTTATTGATACCAGGAGGAGGCGGATAGAGGAAGGATGGTTTGCTTTTCAGTAAGTCACAGCTATATAAACTGGGACATTAATGTGAAAAGCTGTAAATTTTTTTCTGGCCCCATCGGGAATTGAACCAGGGATAACTCGGTGAAGAGCAAGAACGCTACCACCTGAGCCACCAGAGATGTGCCAATGATGAAATTTAGATGAATTCATTGTGCAAAAGAAAAAGAAAGTTCTAAAATATTGTTTGATGAATTACGAAAACGTAGAAAAATAATGTAGCTCAATTAAATTGGACATACGAAGTAAGCAAATGGTGGTGATGGTGATGGCCTCGTTTAATGAAGTGATTTCGTAACATGAAGACTAAATTTAGATAAATTGAGGACAATAGTTCATCAGAGAGCACAAAGTTCCCCTATCCCGGCAAAAAATATGCCTCCAATATTTGGAGGTATACATTTATAATAAAGTCAGTGTTAAATAAGTTTCACGAAGTCTTTTGGATCAATTCGTTGAAATCAATATGGATCGTGGGGTACAGTTTGAAACCCTGTAGGTCAGATATCATTGAGTTGTTATCATTAAGTGTAAAATATAGGTAGTTGTAAGGTCTGGTTATGGCAATGGAGCCGGCCTCGAGAAAACAACGCCACCATTCGTGGTAGAGGTACGTGTTGAAGGGAATGGAAAACAAATATTTGCAGGGGATGCCCTCGGCAACATCCCTTTTCCCTACGTCAGGCGCCATCCATCCCTTGGTGAGGACAAGTCACAGTCGGATTGGATGTCAGTCATTCACCCGTTGGGCATAGAACGTACGACATAGTTGTCCTGAGTTTTTTCCACGAGGCTCTACGTGTTCCATCCCTTCAAGGGACAAGCGAGTAGCGGACTGAACACAATGTTTTGATGACTTACTGTTGTTTGAGGTGATATTTTTATTTATAAATTATATTTTATAGTTTCTAACATTTAAATCTATTGCTTTGTTTAGATTTTGATTCCCTGCGATTAGAACCATGTGACTCAACTTCGTCACTAAACTCTTTAAGGTGTTAGCACGAATGTTCACGAGCAACGTAAAATGACATTTTATAGCAACAAAACTCCCGTGGAATCAACATTCAAAGACTAACACATTAACATTTCTAAATTGTAAATAATGCTAAGTGAAAAGAAAAAGAAAACACCGCTTATTTCTCATATGGTTTCCCTTCGCAGATCCACGATTTCCCTTGTTGGTTTCTCCCCCTGGCGACGCTGTGGTTCGACGAGGTGATCACGCCTATCTCCATTGCGGCTTCCGCGGGGCAGATTTCACGGAGTGGTTTGGCACAGGGCCTGAACCACTCACCAACTCCTCCAGGTAAGAATATATTATTTACTATACTAATCCTAATAAAGATGCTGTACGAGAAGCAATTACAGTGAAATATGGGTTATCGTAGACTTAGGGTTACTGTTTGAATAATTCGTAGTTTTCTATCGCAAAATGATAGCGGTGAGGTAGCAAATTGTCTCGAATAAACGACGTATCCCGCCTAAAACATGTTAACTCACATTTTTGAGATTTTTCTTCTTTTGAAATTAATCGCTGAAGACTAAATGACAAAGTTTTTTTGTCATTTAAGTATAAAAAAGGTTTTTACACTTTCAAAACTATTCGTTTTCGTTTTTACTTACTTTGTAGGTTATCTCATTAATTTCGACAGTACTAGTAAACTCGAAAAAAGCCTTTGGGTGATAAATACTCGATATATCTTTCGCGTTTCGAAAATTATATTTCATTATGTTTCTTTATGAAGAACCTTCATTTTGGACTCAAATTAAATCATATTTTCCATTAAAAATCCAAAATTACAAATTCATGGAACACAAGTTGTTCGAACCAACAAAATTGTAATTTGTTTCCCTTTGTTTAAATTGCTACTCTAATTTAACAGTTGACGCGATAAACGCTAACTTAAAATCCAGTTTACTGGGTTACAAAATTACATCTTGTGCATGTGCGTGATAGCAAGTGATATTCCACGTTAGATTTCGTTGATTAACTCAGTAGTAATAACAAAGCATATATCTAAATTACCCTTTAAAATGAATGAAATCATCGCTCGTTTTCACACAAAATGAACAATAAAATTTTGAAACAGCACATTTTCCAGACGCTGGATGAAAAATATCGGTTTAGTCTGAAAAAAAAATGAAAACGAAAAATTTGACCTGCCGTCACATGAATGGGATCTGACATTAGACTCCTTTCGAGGAATTATAAAATCAATCAACATCTCTTTGTCAAAGCGAACCCATCACCTACTTGTTATAAGATTGATTAAAGGGCTTTCGCCTTGTTATAAGATTGATTAAATCAACATTGACGTTCGAATAACCATCAAAATGGTTTTTATATAATCGAAAACTTAAAGTTCGTCCATATTCTCGTTTACTCTTGACAACTCAGAATCCTAAGATTTCAAGTATATTTGTGAATTTAAGTAAAATTATTCTGTGTTTGTCACTTTCGCACATAGAGTTTCTAAGGAAAGTTAATTTCAGTATAGATGTTAATTTATATTTCATTGATAAAAGCTTATGGTTCGGAGAAATTTTAATACTTTTAATATTGGTTTAACACTTCTTTTATTTCAGAATTTACTTGAAACTTGATCTCGAACAATTAAATTCCGTAATTTTTTAGTTAAAAATAATTTATGCAAAATGTATTAATTAATTCTTGTTTTGTCTACTCTGAAAGTTAGAAGACTCCAATGTTTTCTTATGATTATCACAAATTATACATTGTTTTCTCATTATAAATCTTTAAACTACAAATATATGTTCTAAAATAACTATAATTACGTATGTATTTCAATGCTAACATTTTATTGGAATTGGAATTTTTTCTATTTGTGACATGAAGACAATTTGTTGAAACCTCTTTATGGGATTTGTGATTATAAAAAAATATTTTTCCTTTTGGAAAGAAGAAAAATAATTTAATCTCCGTATAATATAATAGTAGAATTTCTTACAATTCTAACTATTTAATTTTATATAAAGGATGAATTTTGGAATGCACGTCAATATATATTCTTTCGTCATCTAGATAATTTCTTGTGTCTTTTCTGTGAACGCTTGATGCGTACGCGAAGGTTCCAAACATCATAAAACGCGATGAATGAAATGATTGTGTAAGCAGTGATATACTCTGTTGATTGTAGTGTACTTCTTCCATCCAACACAGTGGCACTCGTAGTTTACTGCCGAGCGCGTAAAGATGTTGCACACCAAAAATAAAAGTCGAATGTAGATAGCGATTGCTCTTGTGTTCGAGGGAAGGGGAGGAGGAGAAGGCAATGGCGGCGTGTGTGTGGAGTAGAAGGAGAGGAGGATGAGAGAGCGGGCACGCGATCTCGCATGCAGGCAGCATGAAGCGGCGCGGCGCCTCGGCTAATGAGGCAATCGGCGACGCCGACACAAGGCACCAACACGTTGGGTGCTGTGCTCCACTGTGGCGTTCACACTGTTTGCACCATTTGCGCCGCCTATGGGATTCCACGTCCATTCTGTCCGCCTTCATGTAATAACAGCATCATGTATCCTCTCGTGCATCGGCGAATATCCAATTATTCCAATAATATATATTCCATAAAATTCGTGTTTCTTGGAATACCTATTTTTTAACTGACATTTAATTATTTTTAATATCAGATGTTGATATCCTAGATAAAGCAATTAGGGGAACAGTTTTGAATAAAAATAACTTTACTGTATTCATAGGATGTGAGGCGTATGATAGGCAACCCGTTCTACTAGCTTTCCACGAAGCCGGCAACGTTTTCAAAATAACTTCAGTTATGGGGAGAAGGTCGTGTTACATTTGAATCTTTTATAATTCCTTTTTTTCTATAAATTATATGGACAATTATTCGATTATACAGAGAAATTTCATGATATGTACATTCGTATTAGTTATGTATTTTGTCTTAGTTTAGTTGTGGCAGGGTTCTCGTCAAAAAATCTGTACTATCCATTCACGTTGGGAGCGACAGACGTTGAATGTTTCCGGAGAACATAATACACAAAACCGACATTTGTCTGTACACAAAATCCCGGCTGTGAACCTCATCCAGGTCATTCGAGCGAAAAACTTTTGGTAAGAATACTGGGAAAATATTTGCATCTGCGTATGACCAAGCCAGGGACCATCCCATCAATTCCTATCAAGGGCCCAAGGAAAGTGGCTGATTTCATATTTATAAAATAAATTATTTAATAAATTATTTTTGTATTGCGATCTGGTGCTTTTAAGATAAACTTGGAAATCTGCGTTGTATCGATTTAAGGAGTTTTTTTTCAGTTTTCTGACGAATCGTTTTACATTGATACAAGATTTTGTACTTGATAGTGCCATCTTTATATTTAAATATTCTTTATGATGTATTCATGTTACGAAATGTTTCACATTTCCTGGGGAAAAAATGAAAAGGGGGCAGTAATTCCAACTTCACTCTTTCATTATCACTTCCATATGAGTGAATTGAAGAAACCATGACCTATCATACTCTGTGTTATTTGCCTTTCCCGGTAGTGCGTGACATCCCGGGTTTATTATATTTGCATCAGAAATGATGGAGATAGTTCAACATTGGTTATTCTCCGTTTTCGTTTATTCAGCCTTATCTTATTTTCGCTGTTTTACATGGAGTAAATGTTGCCCTTTTTTAAAAAACTCTCATACGGCAAAGTAAGTGTAAAGTATATATACATCCATTTAAAAGAAGAAAACAAGCTATTACAAATCCTGGTTTTTGCGTTCTCAACTTCATGTTCCACTGAAACTAAGGTCGAAGGCTTTTCTCAAACGCCATACTCAATGTTTCTGCGACTCAATTGCTATACGTAGTTATTTTGCATTGGTTTCTTGCAAAAACTCTTTTACTCCTCCAATACGTCAATCTACATCCTTCTTTCTAATTTATATTCCAAGTCATTTATTAGTACAACAGTCTCATTTTTGAAGTGTCATCAATTTCTTTATTCATTCAGTTCACTGTATTGTATAAGTTTATTTGTTGTCAATGTAGTAACTAGTTTGTTCTATTACGTTTTTATTTGCCGCCCCTACTACCCTGCCATTTTCTCTATTGTATCTTCGCTTTATCTTGAATTTTTTTAGGTACAACTAGAAACTTTTCAAGGAATTCACCCCTCACTTTCTATAATGCGTTTCCTAGTATCGCTTCATTTCACTCATATTCTTTCACGTGTGTGACACCTATCAATACTACTACCACCAGAAGCCTCACTTCTGGAAGTGCGTTTCAGGTTCACAATCTAGATGGCCCCTGCAAAAGGATCTGCATTAAACATGACCATAGAGAGTTGTATAAATGTTCTGTCTTGCGTGATGGCTCCTCAGAATTGCTTTTAGTAATTTAATACTATAAATGTTGTAAAGTTAGAGTTGTATACACTGTGTTGGGTATACTGCGCTGATTTTATCAGTGCTCTCAACCAAAATTGCGTGACTTGGTTTTTATCAAAGGAGTTAGATTATTCTTTAGTATTTGATTAGAATAATATACATTTTACGATACATTATTTACAGGAGGAAAATATTGTCTGTACATACATGTCAATAGAAATGAGTAAACTTCTTTATAGTCATTTTAAACACATTATTTGATACGTGAAGATAAGCATGCACAGCTTTACTTTTTCTATTGAATACTGGTATCAAAATTCCCCCATAGTTTTGAGATATTATATAAATAGTTATACATATTTGCATAATTTATATATAAATATAAATGTAATTATATTTAAAAGATATTTTAATTACCTATAGTCGATTCATTGACGTATTACATTTACAAATCATGTAAATTAGGGTGTGTTGGGCAACATAATCTAAAAGAAACTAAAGAGATTCCATAACTAGACTGCTTCCCATGCATTTAAACTCACTTCATCTGATCCTAAAACATCCAATAGAATAGTTCACAATTGAGTTCTGAGAACTTCATCTCTGTTGACACGTGTTCTCGGATTACAGCGAGCACAACACAAATCTCACTTCCGCTCTGCTGCGCCCTCGTTCATCCTCTGGAAAGGGAGGGTGGGGATCGCAGGGACAAGGGATGCGAAGGTGAGGAAAGGGCGAGTCAAGAGGATGGAAACTGCATTTCAATGAGATAAAAGAATGTTTAAGTACAGGAAATATCGAATATATTATTGAGGAATAAATACCCAAAATTGCTCTTGTAATTAGTACTTGTAACACAGAAGAACCTCGAATATCCGGATTTTCGATTTATCCAGATCACTTTTACATAGTCATAAATTATATTATTATTTTTTACTTTCCGATTACTGGTATAAGGAAAGTACGGTATCCGAACAGGAATTGTGTGAGCAAAATTGTGAAAATTTTGAAAATGAACAACTCTATATTTTTAATGTATCTGTTAACATTTTCTATCGCAATAGCTGTTATTATTAAAAACCTATATCTTGCGAGGAATTTATTTTTAGTGATAAACTTTATTGTCAAAAAAGCCGTTACAAACTGCGTATGACAACGTGGAGTACAATAAACTAATTTGTGAATGGGAAATTATAGTAATGGGAAAATATTAGTAAATGAGAAAATAAGGTGTACTTATGATGGATCTAAAAAGGAGGTAAAGTTCTCTGAAAATAACCAACAAACACAATAGCTTGGATGAGGAAATGTAGGATTGTATATTTTTACTTTTCTTTGGAAAGTTACCATACACGTACAAACCTTGTGGAGAAGCTCTTGAGCTGGTCGTGACCAATAAGTAAGAGCTACCACAACATTTATAGGGATTGTAGCTAGGAAAAAACTTATCTCCCTCGACTTGTTCGTCCCTAAAGCCTAACTTATACAAGTCACATACGCTTCGTTCTCGTAGGTGCAAGGGCGTGTATGTGTATCTTGTGCGTGGAGAGACGCGACGCAAGGGATAGGGGTGGGGGACGGAATCGGGCGCTAGACGAGGCGGCGACAGCGACGCGACGGCTACGGTCGTCATGGCGACGCGACTGTTTATCTCGGAGCACGCGGTATGGTCGTCTACCCCTGAGGGAATCTTTCTCTCGACCACCCCGCGTCGCCTTGTCCTACCAATGTCCCCCTCCCTCCTCCTCACGAACTCACCATGCCCCGTCCCTAGCGCGATGGCGCACTACAAATATTTAAAACCCGCCCGCTTATGGCTTTGTGGGCTCCGTGGAAGCCGCCAGCCACAAATATTTACTCGCTCTGCTCTCCCTGAACCTTCTCTTCGCCTTGCCTCGCTTCACGTCGCACTGACAAGCAGCAGTCTCCTTCATCCACCCAGAGACCTCTATCGGTTTTATAGTGGCGGAGACACGCAGCAGAAGGACTCCGTACGCAGCCCCTCTCGCGTCTTCGTGATTCTTACTTCCGGTCACGATGCTACTGTTTCTATGGCAGATGAGTTGCGCCGGGGCGAGGAAACTGTAGTTTCACTGGAATTCCATCGAAGTTTTAATAGTGATGGGTGGTTACTTCGAATTATAGGGGAGATATGCTTATGGGGGTTCATATACTTACTCATGCGACAATCTATGGAAGAACCAAATTATAGGCAGTAGAACATCAGTTACAGAATATGTTTTTATAAAAAAATGATGAGACTTGAACGTGCATTTAATTTATAAATGCTTTCAGAAAAGAAAGTGTCGGGGAAAAAGCAACATTGTCTTTCAAACAAACAATACCAGAAGCTTCGCAATAACATTATTTTTCGTTCTAATTGTTCTTTCGTTTGGAAACGTCCATAGTTTATTTGAAGCTCAAATTCATTGACAAGTACTGTAGGGATGCAAAGAAGGCAGTGTGGCGAGTTAGGGATGGTGACGAAAGGGAGAAAAATAGTTCGATAAATATAGAGATAGGGGGTGACGAACTTAATTTTTGTCACCTTTGACAAAGAACCAAGCATACGTCTAAGCGGCAGGCTATTAACGAAAAACGTTCCCAACATGAAGAATAAATGACAAGTACACGAGAAGCATAAAAATATATTCATTCCCTTAGTAAAAGAATCCCATTTATTGAGCTAACTCGTGTGACTGAAAATTATTAATTATTTTTAAACTCTTTTATTGTATTTATTTAATTCAAATATTAATTTAATTAATATATTATATTAATTAATTAATGTATCCCTTGCGAGATACCAATTCCTTGGTGCAACGCTGAAGACTTTAGAGGTGCATGACCCACGACAGTTTTTGTTCTTTTTGTAATGTATTTCAAATTTCTCTTATTCTGAATTTAAAACGTTCTTTAAGGGAGGAATACGTAGTAATCTCTCGTAAAAGCAGCACATACGAAATTGAAAATGTTTATTGCGCTATTTTGATGGAATAATACGTTTGGAGTTTCTTGTCACCTAAGAAATGATTCTTGAACTGGTGAAGATGAATCAACAAATACTTTCCAAAATCTTTGATTAGGTAAAGAGGTATGGGAATTTTATGACAAATTTCTTCTAAAAATCTGAACAGAAAGTTTACAATTTTGAATTGTAATTTGAAGTGAACAATTTACAATTTTGAATTGTATCTATGAATCAACTTATTTTACTTTCATACGCTACACAGTAAAAACGAGTACGTAGATTGTTCACACCGTTCGTGTTTGCCGTGTTAACGTGCGTAGCCACAGTAAAATTCGTAAGTAGGAATCTGATTGAAAAACACAGGGGAAAATTTCGTTATCAAGGGCAATCTTACGACTGAGGTAACAATATATTCAGAAAGTAACGGCAGAACATAGCGTGTTGACAAAGCTTCACGCCTTGAGTTTGATTCCCTTCCTTCCGAGACGAGTGTCTGAGCGCGAGGCTGGATAAGCGGCTGTCGTCGAGGGAGCATTAAGAGTACGAGGGGCAGACAGACGCTACGCAGGGCACGCGGTAGATGTCAAGCATCGACTACGACGCGACGAATGGCCGCGCGAGCTGTAGGCCTACACGCTGTGTGGCGCAACGGAAAGCCGCTGTTTCTTTGTTGTCATTTCTTCACGAAATGAGGTGGAGAAACGTGGGATCTAAAACTGGTAGACCGTTCCCAACACTGAGGAATACTTATGTTTACACTTGATTGGAAATCTCGCCTGATGGTTTATATCTAGCTTTATAAGATACGCTTTGAAGAAAATGTTGGGCTACGGCGGATGCTGCTCTGAAATAAATATCTTGGAGATCAAAGACTAGGCTTTTTGGACTCTTTGGCCAAGACAGCAACATTTGGGTATATCTTAGGCACGAGTGATCCTGTAAACTTGACTGTGCAAATGAGGTTGGGATAGGAGTATGTTTGTCGTAGCAGAGGCGTGACGTCACATCTGAATTTGTTTAAGCTTCTTAAGATAAACCTCACATAGGTGATAGGGAAAATATCAAAGATACTCCATTAGATTATTTCAAGACGATGAGTCCCTATAAAATACGTATATCTGTCTCTGCTGGGGTTAAGGTTTTTTAGTGATTTTCAATTTTGTGCGTTTTTGTTTGAAAAAAGAACATATTTTAAAGGATAAAATCGGAATACATCATTGAGCACATAATTGCAATTGTATTCCGCGCTATTTTCTCATTGTATTACCTAATAATTAAATCTTAGTTTTTGCTTCAGGAATTCAAATCACTGGCGTCATTTAAGGAAAAAAATCCATTATTCTTTCTTTATTAAGTTTAACACCTTATGAATCCGTACGTACTTTTCCACTAAACGTTCTTTATTTGCCAGGTAGTCATGTTTCTTCTTTTAGTAATTTCCCATATTAATACTCCCTTGCACTGTTTTTGCAGGTTGACAGTGTTTTCCAATGGAACTCTTCACATTCGCAGTGTCGTCCCTGAAGACGAAGGTCTTTATACCTGTGTCGGCGCCAAAGACCAAGAGTCACAGAGCTACGCTTCAGAAATTCGAATCGCATGTGAGTATACAGTTTGATTTCCAAACAATCCTCTTACATTATAGTCCTATCTCGAAAATTATTACACTTCGGTATGCTCTATTAGAAGAAAATGCGTGACGTTGGTTAAAAGGACAATTTAAAATTGAATATATCATATAGAACTGTTGATCATATTGTGTTTTCCGATTTAACACTATTCTACACTTTTGAGGCATGACGCCATGAAACCCTGGAAATGTGACTTACAGAACTCATAAAGTGAATTAGTAGTGGAATTGGAATTTATTTCACTCTCATTAATTCACTTTCTGATACTGTCCCATTGTACATAATCTATAATAAAATTTCTTAAAGATTAATTCTTTCACTAAATCAGAATTATAAATCTCATTAATAATCAAAACCTATTCAACTCGTAAATTATTTTGGAGTCTCCTCGTTGGAACATGTAACTATAAAATGTAAGTTTGCTGAAGACAAGCGAAATTTTAAAAAATCTATTAGCTTTTCTATTAGTTCATTTCTAAAAGTAAAATCCCTTGAAAATAAAAACCTCTTATAACAGCAATTTCTGACTTCTTGAATTTGAGAATCACTAATTTGAGGGTAATTTCAGATTTGGATGCTCTGACTGCGACGTCGCTGGAACCGCCGCTGGGGCCGACAGGTGCGCGTGTGGTGGCAGAAGGTGCTCTCTTCGAAACGACGTGTCTGGCGTCGAGGGGTGACCCTCCGCCACGGATCTGGTGGCGCGACCCGCGCAACCGCACTGTAACCGACGCAGGCCCCGTACGCGTCGACGACGGACGTCTATTGGTAGAGAGTGCACGTGCCGACCAGCACGCCGGCATGTACACCTGCGTCGCCGATAACCTCGCGGGAAGCCGCGAAATTCCTCTTGAGCTCATCGTCGCTAGTGAGTAACGTTGTCCAATGTAGGGTGCAGTAACATGGGAATAATGTTTTCAAAATCCGGAAGGATGGGTTAGAATCACGATACGAAACGAACAAGCAACTAAAGCAAATGATAAAAAATTATTAAGTTCATGTATGACTTTGAAACTTGTCATTTTTCATTACTTCTTTTTATTTTAAACCGAGAAATATTACTCATTTAACATAACTTTTTAAAATCAATAAAACGAAATTATAAAGTGAAGCACCACAGTAGTTATTGTAGTTGTAAAAACAATTTAACAAAACGTGATTTTTTTAGCTCTTAATGATATATATTACATTTTTATTTTATTTTATTTTATTTTATTTTATTGACTCCCTTCTTTTGCTTCCCCAAATTTGCTTGTGGGTATCACTCTTTGGGTGTCACTCTAGGCTTAGACAGCAATGTGTCATTACTTTCTTATGGGGAGAACTTCATCTTTTATTTACATGGCAGAGTGTCCCAAGAATAAATGTAATTGAGGCTGCACACACCTTTGAGTCGTGAACTACATGATGAGCTAGTTTTTATTATAGTTTGAGTGAATTAAACATACTAAAAGTGTTCAACAAAGTAGAGGACTTGATATTTATTATAATGATGATTCTGCAGGAACATCTGGAAGCAATCTCAAACTTCCGATTGTAATACTATCTCAAATGAAAACAGATGAACACAAACATACTGGCTACTAATTGAAGACACTCACTCTTTTGATGTTACATGTTTTTAAAGATTCTATTGTGAAAAATATTGCCTCAATATTTGTTTTCACCCGTCCATTTTGACCTTACCTAACACCTTTTAGCTATATGACCTTTACCATGGAACTGATATCAAGAATAGATGATAAATGTTTAGTTATGTTGAAGCCTCTCATTTGGCATTAAAGAGTAAATATTGAGCTCCAGAAGATTGTAGATCCCATATTTTATCAACATTCTCAACCAGTTTTTTTAGGACATCTTGAAGTTATATACTTGTTTAATAAGAATAATATTATAATTTCCTTTCAATATCATGAACTGTAATTATGTTCTATCAATGAATCACCTATTAATTGTGTTCTTTTCTATAAGGAGAATGATATAAGATTTTATTTGAAATTGTTTTTATCTCTTAGTAACCATTATATTTTCTTTGTTAACAGCTCAACCTCAAGTAATTCAAGATCCTTCATCTTCTGATGTTGATGAAGATTCAAAAGCAATATTTCATTGCTCCTTTGATGCCATGAGACCTCCTATCACTTCAGTAGAGTGGTTGAAGAATGGGTCCATGATATCTGAGGACCACCATCGTTTTAAAGTGAACAGGAGTAACTCCAACACAACATTGACAATCAATTCTGTTACTTTGAGTGATAGAGGTCATTATGCTTGTCAAATAAATACATCAGGGTATCCTCCTATTGTCAGTAAGGCAGCTAACCTTGTTGTAAAGGGTAAGTTTATAGAACTTTTACAAGTATTTTTCAATTTTATTGGCTTTAAATATTTTAAGAATATTTTTTGTTTGCTGGAAGCTAATTTCAAGTCTGAGCTGAAAAAGTCTATTTTTTTTAAATATATTCCTAAAATTATATGTGATGTAGATATAATACTTAATTAATATTATAAATAATTCTATTTTGTAATTCTTCATAGATACTTCTTAATTGTATTTGTTAATACAAATTAAAGTTTAATTTTATTTACTGTTGCTGTTTATCAGCTTAGTTCCATTAAATGCAATTTTTAAACAGAAACATGAATTTTACAGAAAAATTGAAATTTTCTCCAAAACCTGTAAGTAAGAAGTTGGAACTAGGAACTTCTAGTACTGTATATTGCCGCGCACAAGGATCATCACCTCCTACAATTAAATGGTTTAAAAACTGCCTGGTAAAATCACTCAAATCCCTTTAAATGATAAAAGTATTTTTCATCATAAGTTAAGCTAAAAAAATTTTTTTTTCTCCCCAGGATTCCCTTTCGTGTAAGGATTCCATACAACTTCTTCCTCATATAGAAGATGTAAATGGAACTTTGGAATTCCATAATGTCTCATTAGAAGATAGAGGAAACTACACTTGCACAGCAATGAACAAGCAAGGTTTCATTTCTGCCACCATAGATATCGATGTAATTGGTGAGTTCACATTCCACAGTTGAAAATTTTGTCTTCATTAATATAATTGAGATTATGAAATTACATTTGTAACTATACCCGAAATATTTCAAACTTTTTTCTAGTTACACCAAAGTTCCGTGTTCCACCCCAAAATGTAACTGCTTATGAAGGATACCCAGTTATTCTTCATTGTGCTGCAGAAGGCCTCCCTCAGCCAACAATCAAATGGGATCGGAACAGTAATTTGAGTGCTCTTCCATTTGGGTAAGGCTACTTTTTGAAAATAACAAATTTCTTTTCACTCTATTATGAGATATGATATTAAAACTTACTCTTTTATAGATTTGAAGTTCTTCCTAATGGCTCGCTTTGGTCAAGGGAAGTACGAATTTCAGATAGTGGTCGGTATGGTTGTACAGCAGGAAACAGTGGAGGTTTCAAGCGTGAGGAAGTTATGCTTATAGTTGAAAGTGAGTTCACAGGAAACATATGGGGTAGGCATTGGAATTATTATTAAGCTTGAAGTGTTGCCTGATCAAGATTAGATACTCTTTAGATACTTGTAGTGTATCTATTCTTTAACATTCTTTGGTAGATTAGATGCATGATATCCATTTAAAAAGGTAAATAGCAAAGGTACTATATGTGGGAGTAACATAGAAATAGAAAACTTCTGAGACAATTGTTCTGCATAAACCAAGTTTACTAAAAGTATGTAACAATCTTATTCATTTTTATTAAATATTGATGTTGAGATTATTTAGTACTGCCATAATTAATACAGAGCTTCTTAATTTTAGTTTTAGTTTTAAATTATTCCATTGAACAAGCATGTATTTTATGAGTATGTTCCATTTGTGTTAGTGAATTTTTCTTGCAACTAATTTCTTATTAAAATAATAACAGTGTTTGTTATTTTAGTCAGTTATGCTTGTAATAAAAGTAGTTGATTTGAATGAATGTCCCATTTCATATTGCATTACTGTTTTAAAATAGAAGATTTATACTGTTATTGATTAATCTATTTACTCTTATTATGTTTATTATTTAATAAATTTTCATTCATTAAATTATAATTGGATGTAGAATTTAATTACTATACAAAGGAACTAAATTAATATTTAGTCTAAAATGTCCATGTGATAATGTTGTTTCTGTATTAGGTAATGAGGGATATCAACCATCAGAAGGAATAGAACAGGGTGGTACAATGATGACCAAGACTGTGAGCATTACTCTTGGTGCTGCAGCAGCTTATATGGTCCTTGTGGTGGGACTTATGGCATGGTGTAGACATCGCCGGCGTAAACGCAAGCAAGCAGGGTTGGATGCTCCTGCTGCTGAAGGTACTCATGCCCTGTGTAAGTACGCAGGGGATACTGGTTTCTTAATAATTTTTTTAAAGCATAGTTTTTTTCATTAGTTAATAAAAATTAAAAAGATGATCAAATTTTTTTCAGAAATTTAGGTAGTTTTAATTCTCTGCTTGGAATTTACTTCCTGAATTTGTGATTTATCTTGCATTGCAAGTTTCTTATAGCTATCTTAAAATTGTATAGTATTTTCATATAATACCATATTACTTCATATTCTTGTAATATTTTCATAGTTTTATTAATTAGGCCCTCTTGGCGATCCTTCTAAAAATTTAAGATTCATATGAGTACGGTCATTTTGTGAATTCATTTATTGATTTAAAAAATTTTAATTTCCTGCATTTCTAGTGGGAAAGGCAGAAAATGGAGATGTTATAATGACTGACCACCATGAAAGCAAAAGTCACAGAAGCAAGAAAGATGCCAAAGAGCGCCCAAGATCTGATGGCGATACAACACAGTCACAAGGCTCTAACCATAGCAAAAAGTCAAAAACAGGATTAGAAAGATTTAATTTTCCAAGACAAGATCTACATAGCTTTGTGCAACTTGGTTAGTATTATTACATATGTATTAAATCAATGTCTGTTATGAAATGTATAATGTTGTCTATATCATTATATTTCATGATTAATTCACAAATAATTTTAACAGGACGTGGACAGTTTGGAGAAGTACAGTTAGCTCAAGCAAGGGGCATTAAAGAAGGGGCTGATGCTGTAGTTCTTATTAAAGCACTGCAACCAACTCGAGATGATATAATATTGCAAGATTTTAAAAGAGAAATTGATCTCTTCAGTAAACCATCTCACCCTAATGTAGCAAAATTAATTGGTCTTTGTCGTGAAGCAGAACCTCATTTTATGATCTTAGAATATACAGATTGGGTGAGCATAACAACTAATTTTTATGATTTGTAAATTACAATGTATTTGGTAGAATTAAAAAAGAGATAGTTGGAGGTCTCTTATTAGGTCCCCAAGATCTATCTATGGAGCCTGATTTTCAAATTTTATATCTTGCTTCTTCAACCCCTCCAATAATTAAAAAAAATTATTTTCCACATAAACATAGTTATTGTTTATGTAATTGTAAATAATAATTGTAGATAATTACATAAGTATTGTTTTTATTTTGTGCTATCTGTTTAATTAGGGTGATTTGAAACAATTCTTATTGGCAACTCGTGGTGGAAAAGAGGCATCATCAGCACCCAGCAACCGTCCTCGGCCTCCTCCTCTATCTGTTGCTCAAATTATGAATATGGCTCTTCAGATTGCTCAAGGAATGGACCACATGGCTAGCTATAGACTAGTTCACAGAGACTTGGCTGCGCGAAACTGCCTTATAACTAGTGGACTTTCTATTAAAGTCTCATTAGTAGCCATAAGCAAAGACACCTACAGTAAGGAATACTTTTCATATCACAACCAGGTATTATCAGTTTCCATTTTTTAATAAAATTGAAGAATAATTGATAAGCTTAGTAGATTAATATACTTAAGCTTACAAAAAATTGAGGCAATATTTATGTCATGATTTTTTAGTGACAAGTACTTTGTCAATTTTATTGAATAATGAATATCTTTCTCTATACATTCACAGGTTATCCCACTACGTTGGCTCCCAACAGAGGCAGTTCTTGAAGATGACTTTTCAACCAAGTCAGATATATTTATGTGGGCAGTTCTTGTTTGGGAGTTGTTTCATCAAGGAGAACTACCATTCTCTAAAATGTCTGATGATGCAGTGTTAGCAGCCATGAAACGTCGTGAACTAACTCATAAACCTCATAAAGCTGCTCCAGAAACTTTGCAGACTCTTCTTAATTCATGCTGGGCTGAAAGCCCACGCAACCGGCCAACTTTCACTGAAGTCACTTCCAGCCTAATAGAAATTACCGGTGATAACAATATATAGAATTTACTTTCAAAAAACATAGTTGATAGTTGTGGCCTTGGAGTCGAAAACATGACAAGTTTTGGAAGTGACTCTTTTCTGCAGCTTGTTCATCTAAGGGGATAGTGACAGGCAAATGAGAGATTTTGACTTTTTTTATTGCTTATTTATTACCCTTCAATATTGTCATGACCCAACTTGTGTCAGTAGAAAAGTGAATTTGCTTTAATGTGTTGTCTTGTCAAATATGTGGAGACTATTCATGATTGGATTGTATTTCATTCCACTTAATATATTTTATTATAACTGACTTACTATATGTTTGTCCAGTATAAAAGCAAGGTATGTGAGTGTAAATATAAATAAAACATAAATGGATATTTATATATACCTTTAATGAGAGTCTTTTCATCAGTTAAGCTACAAGTGACTTTTTCTTCCCAGCTGAGCAAGTGACATTTCCTCAGAGGCCTAATGTCCTCCAGATAAAAGTAGCATTTTATATAATGCAACTGGGATAGAGGAATATTTTATAAGGTTATTTTAATAATATGTAATAATGTGTACTGCATGCTGCATAATTTGAATCATTTGTATTTACTATGAACTCAAGAGTTTGTATATTTCTACACTATTTACATAAGTATGCATATCATAGTTTTTTATGTGAAGCTTGAAATGTTGTTATCTTTCTGTCTTTACAAAACAAAAGGTCGCAACAACTCATCAGACCTTATCCATTGTTTGATAATGTGCTAGAAGAATGGAACATACAAACAGAAATTGTTTTTACCAAGTTTTTGATAAATTTATGTAAAATGTTTCATGGTTACTTGTTGCTTGAAATTTGTTAATTGAAACATTTGATATAATTAGTTGATTTTCTCAGTTATGCATGTAATAATGAAGCGTGTTATCAAATAATACAACGGAAACTATATGTTATTGAAAATGATAAAACTCTAGAATAGACACTACATAATCCCTAATATTGATTTAGAAAATAATGAAATATAAATGTTTGCAGCATTGCTAACACTTTCAATATTTTTTACTTTTTTCTGTGAAAATGTATTTTTTTTATTATGACCGATTGCAAAATGGCTTCACACAAATTTTCTATCTTCAAACCATGCATTTCATGAAATTTTATTAATTACTATATGGGATAAAATTATTAGCCATATTTCTTGTAACTAGATTACTGAAAGTTTATGTCTGTATGAGTATTTTGATTTCTAATTTTTTTTAGCAGAATTTGAGAATGTGTGACAAAGTAATTATTTCTCTTTGTTGTTATAGAAGAAAGAATTTTATGTCAATTTACACGTGTTATTAAATAAGATTTCTTATGAATTTTGAATGCAAAAAGTATGCTGTAAACAGTTAAAAGTTACCAAGTAATAATAGATCATTCATATTTTTTAGTATTGGGAAAACAAAGTATGTTATGGAACTATTGCTTTATGAAAATATTGAATTCCTGAGAACATATTCAATACTAAAAAAAATTTCTACTGAACTGAAATTTTGATGCATACTTATATAAAAAACCATTCTCTAAATCTGCATCACCTCACATTTTCTTTTTTTAGTTTCATTGCTTTCATATTGCACAATAGCTCATGAGTTAAAGGCACCAAGGAAGGGGTGGTTCTTTTTTAATAAATGTCTTACAAATAAAGCATTGTACTGTAATCTATTATGTAAGATTGTTGAAGAGAGTACATGAGTATATTTAAAAAATTGTGTGGTAGAAATAATCTGAGATCTCAGTGTATTTTCATCGCTGTATGTATTCTTAACTAAATTTGGCATTTTGAATATCATATCACATTCATCATGAAGATTGTGATTATCATATCATATATTTATAATTCAAATTTATATCATACTGAAAATTAATAATTTGGTTAAGAATAAATGATGAAATAATTGTATGTATGAGTGTAATTTATTAATCTATTTTTTTATTTTTATTATTACAAAGATATTTATAAAATTTCACATGAGCATGAGTGTTCCTGGAGGAATAAAATTTTCACCTTTTTTGTGGTTGGGAATCCTCAAAAGTAGTATTGAGAGTGGATATGGTCTTTTAGAGTGTTGCAATGAAAACAATGCCATAGTCTAGTTTGAAAAGTTTGGAAGTTTGAATATTAAAATTAATTTTTTAGTGTGTGTCTGTTTATAAATTTCTTCTTCACTTAATGATACTCAACATTTTGACAATATATTAGATATTTGTAATATTTCTTACTTGTGTCTTGATTTTTTATTCTTTTGTTGCAAATTAAGGAATGATTTTTCCTTCTAGTCATGTAATATTGTGAATTATATATACATAGTATGATAGTTTTTTGATATGTTTGCAACATCACTATATGAAAATATGATGTGATGGAATGTACTCTTGACAGAATATTGTAAATAGTTTTGTATTCTGTATTTGATGTGTTTTGGGTTCTGATGCCAGAGCCTGCTTGTAAATGTGAGTCATTCTTCATGAATGTATCAGCTGAAATAAATATTACCCTTATATTTTGCAAGTGTTTCAATTTACCTCTCTATGTAGGGATGGATCCAAGATTTGATTTTGTGAAGAATACAGTAAAATACCAGGGTGTTAGGGTCTGTCCAGCATGACTTTTAAAAACTCAACTTCTTCAAAATGTATTTTAAAATATTACAAAAATTCTGTACAGTACCTAAAAACACTTTTAAAAACAAAAATTGCATGTTTTATAATAAAATTTAAAATTATGTTATGTAAACATATGGTATCATTAGCAAAATTTTTACATTGAGTGTTCAGTTTCAGATGTATTCCATATAATTTTGATGGTAATTTGCAAGTAAACAAGAATGTTTTTAAGACATTTGAGTTGGGAACCCTTTGCATGAATGTTTAATATTTTTGCATGCGTGTACTTTTCTCTCTCTTCGCATAACATCAGGCTAAGACTAATCTGCCAACCAATCAGCCCGCAGGCTGGTGTGCCCTCAGAGGAGTATGTGGGCCCTCTCTTAAAAAACATAATTAAAAATTAGAAAAAGATAAAGGGAAAAGAAAAATGAAAATCTCCAATAAGTGCTTGATGAAGGCATCACTGAGAAATTGTGATGGTGAGCAGAAAGATGTTTTGATGCTCTTGCAATCAAAATCATTGTGAGATAATTTTATACAGTTTTTTTTTCTAAATAGAGTACTGAGGATTATATCAACAATGGTACTATGTCTGGGTAGTTGTTCTCAACATGTGTACTACACAACCTCAAACTTAATTTAATATTAACTGATCAAAAGTATGAAGTATTTACTTAGTTTCTTTCCAAGAACTGTCTCTCCCTCTTCCCTGGGATGAATGGATGGAATTCGGTTTGCTCCCTAACATTTTAAGGTATGTGCCCTTTTGGGAGTCCCAGTCTGACCAAGTATAATGTTTTACATCTAATGTGTAATAATGTTCTTATTACACATTTTTGAAAGAAAACCAATAAAATATTTCAATTAGCAATTGTTTGTACAAATTAAATTACTTTATTTGTAATACAAGTTATTTATTATTTTTGTTCTTTTTGGATAGTCTCTGTTGAAAATATTTTGCAAGCTTTTAAAGTGAGTACAAGATTAGAGATTACAAACTTACTAAATAAGAAATTATCACATNTATATATATATATATATATATATATATATATATATATATATATATATATAAATCTAATTTTATATTCAATAGTTTACTTTGATTTAAGGGTTACATATAATGAGCTGACATTTCAATCACTCAGAATATAATATGAGTGTGAGAATGCTATAAATGGTGAAATATTGCAATTCTGCACTCATGTCCCCATCCATAAGTGGAAATGTGAACATGTCTTCAGTGATCAGTGGCGGTGATTAGGGGGAGTTCTTTTTAAGGAATGATAAAAATTTCATTTTAACCGTTTAAAACTGGTAATTATTAAAAAAATTGCACCACTTAATTTGGTAATGACCAATTGTATTTTCTTTGTTTTGTTTTATTATTTAAAACAGTGGAAATATGCAGAAAATGTAATGTAAATGAAAATTGTCAATATTATTTCCCCACACACACGCACGCCACACACGCGCGCGCGCACACACACACTACACGCGCGAAGTCTTATCATAACACGCGATCGAAAAGGCCAGTTGATGTAGAGATATAAAACAAAAACACATTTTAAAAATATCGAGTGAAAAGACTTCCTTGATATGAAAACGTTCTTTCTAGAAAAATAGCAACTATACAAAAATTAAAATATCGTGACGACGAAGTGGCTCGTTGCGGAGGAACTATATCATGAGGTCTGGTGACAATGTTGAGACAACATATCAAAACACATTTAGACGGTTCGCAGACACAAGGAGAGAGCGGAGTAGACCGTGTGTCGAGAGAGTGCACGCTACCCGAGCATCCGGATTTGACCCCACTGGGGACACCGATGTTCTACCTCGTTACTCCCATCTTTTCCACATCTCAGTCGACCTCATAGGGGACATTGCGATGACTCCCGAATAGTTCCTTAACTATTACGGACACTACTGCCGTGGGTTCAACCCTCGTCTCCGTCTCTCACTCTCTCTCTCTGCCGCCTGGAGCCGACGAAAGACGATAACTGCTGGAGACACTCTGACCTGGCCCATGCATCGCCGCCCAAGCCGTCATGTGTGAGTAAACATTAAAGGGGTTTTCATCTCAGACTGAGTCTCACTGAGTCTCACTCACCCCTATCTACCCCTCCTCTCTACTTAGGAAACCCTAACCCTTAATGAGCTCCTTCTCCTCAGTAAGACGTTCTCCGCGTCTGGAGGTCACGATCGGGTCCCCTCGTTCCGCCAATTAGTTAGGTTTTTTTTTTTTCGTGGGGCTTTAGGGCTCGTCAACATCAAAGGTCATTAGAGCCCAAATTAGTTAGGGACCCGAAAGCACGACAAAAATAAAAACAGATTCTATGATCGATTTTTCAGTAAATCACATCTTTCTAATCGTATTGTAGACCGTGTGACGTATTGTAGACCATGTGAGACTACCAATCGCAACAAAGGGGTCAAATACATTCCTAAAACACATATTTCCTCGAATGAATATTACGTATCGGCTGTTGTTATAAGTTAACGCTAGACATGAATGAATTTTCATCCGATTGTTTGTTAGGACTTCTTTCTGCCAATTCGTAATCAAGCGGAGACCAAAAGTTTATTCACTCGCCACGTTTGACAGTTTGCTATTGACCATTATTCTGAAATAATTGAGTTTTCAGGAATCAGAAACAAATGTGTAATCGAGATCAGAATCAAAAATAAAATCCACCAGTACTTTATTGATCTACGAATTTAACATTTATGTTGTAATTAGGTAAAAGTTGTCTTAAACCAGATTAGAAAGTTACTGTACAATAATTACTATCTCTAGATTAGAGACTCCAGAACAATACTCTAGGCAACAGACTGTCACGGATGTGACTTTTTCTTTAATTACTTTTTTTCTAGTTAAACTATCTCTTTTTCTTTGTTCGATATTGCGTCATATTACGCTATTCATATTCCGACAGACTCCTATTCATTCACAACTCATCCGTCTGGGTCAGCCGTCTGTGACGGGCGCGTGTGTTGGCTATTCTTGTCCAAACTAACCTTTATGTTTCCAGCGGGAGGCCGTGTACAAGTTTGATTATGATTTGTGATGCGTATATCGATTCATCGACCGGTTTTTGGCATACTTAAGCATACGGTCTCCCGCGCACTTACAAGTTCAGACTTGCATGGACGCACTTGCGTCCAAGCCCTCTGTACCCCACTACTCCCCCACCGTCTGTGATTTCCAATTAATACGTCGACCTCCGAGGTCGTAGTGCTCATTCATTCAATAGACATCAGAATCCGAGTTCGACCCGTGGGATCGGCGGGCCACCGCCTGCGCCGGGCGCCTCCCGCGTCGGCCCGTATTCGAGTCCTGGCTGCGTCCTGCAAACTGCGTCTTGCGGACTCCGTCCTGTGAACTCCGTCTCGTGGAATCCATCATCGAATGCTGACTCTGGCTCGAGTTAAGTCATTTCGGCGCTGGGCTTCGTGCCCCGGCTGCGATAGCCGCCCTTATGTACGCTTCTTAGCATGCCCGCCAATGTTACTAACCCATATTCCATGGAGAGATTCCACCGGAACATTCTAAATCATGTTCAGGGGTTAAAAACCCCATTTGCGCAATATATTATTATTAACATTCAACTTGTAGTGTCACTGTCTTTACTCCACTGTCCTGGTCAACGCTTTGCCAACATTCTGAGGACTATCCCCTAAAGTGCGAGACGGTTTATTTAAATAAACCCGACCGCATACGACAAGACTTTGACGTTGATTAAATTAAATTAGAACACCAATTGTTCGGTATTTGTTTGATCATATTTTTCTACCGATGTGTCTTCATCGATAACCAGTTTTCCTGCTAACAAGCGTGATAGTTTTTTTCGCTCCCTTCACCATCCACATCACACTATTAATTGAGATATATGACATTAAAGAAGCACTGAAAATGTAGTGGAGTACCTACTTGAGACTATTGAGTAGATTCTATGACATTAGGTGGCAGAAAGAAAACACAGGACTTACGAGACAATAGTCATGTAATGTTGTTTATACTGTAAACATGACTACATAAATAAATAAATAAAGAATGTAATAATTTTCCTAAAAGAATCGTTTAATACCCGTTCCCTCTCGACAGGTGAGGAAAGATATCCCTTTCCACACGTGGACTTCTTTGCCTAAGACCCAACCACTGCGCCGTGAAATCGACAGATGCCTAGGGTTATTTTCGATTCTCGTATGGACTATCACGTTTAGTCGTTTTGATGACAAATCGGTCTCTGGACAAAACATGGAATTTTGTATGGCCCACAGATTGCAGTTTATGTTTCCGTTCAAACAGCAGTTAAATCGTGTTATTTTTAAATAGTTTTAAATACACTCAAAGACATTATTCAGGAAGAGTGCAGATTATGTTCTCTTCAATTACGTATCTTTATATATTTTTTGTCGCGAATTTTGATCGGATTTCTCGTGTGGGAACACAATTATTCATGCTAATGCAACAAGAACTTCTAATAATTGAATTAAGTAATTACATTTAATCCAGAATAGATGATAAATTGTCCAGCAATAGAGCAGCATGGAGACATAAACAAATTATGAAAAACCGTTTCTAATAGAAAATCGGCCGTTTGAATGATACATGAGAGTCCTAAACAAGAGGAACCCCACCCGAGTGTACTAAAATGTTTTATTGTTATTGGATGACTGAGAAATATTGTCGCCTCAATGCGTAAACGTTATGCAAACACATCCGCTTGAAGGAAGTTCTGACCTCTGAGAGGAAGGCCGTGTCCGGAATGGGAGATGATTGTAAGCTGATATTTCTGTTTACATAGTTTATAGAGATTTATAGAGACCCTGGTAGAGCGGAGAAGTCATGGCTGTAATCTGGGTTCGTCAAAAATGTCAAAGGATAATAATTTACTCAAAGTCGGAGAATTTGCATAACTTTCATATATGTCTATAAGTCAATTATGATCATAAAATTATGCTCTGTGTAGTTTCGATTTGGTACAGTTTTTTTCGTTTAGCAGAATAATTCTTAAATTGATACATGAGGCGGACTTCAGCCCCCTAGCATGAAGCATTCCCCGTGGGTGCTCCCCTGCATGAAGTGTTTGACCCATATAGCCCACAGTCTTCATCCCAAGAAGAATCACATTTTTTAGGATCGTCTAATTACGTTCTAATTGCGTATTCAAGTTTTTTAAAGTAAAAAGTAACATAATATTTTGGATTACAATGGCATTCTCTCTCAGCTAGCACAAGTTTTACTGGCAAAGACGAGACAAAGACGGATACATCTATTTCGCACGACAGAGTGCGGATTCGAGTATATTTATTTATAACTTATTTCTCAATAATGACTCAATCAGGTGTAATAATAAAGACCTTTCTATCAATAGGTGGTTAATTTACCAAGTGTATAACTGTAAGAAATTCTAAACAAATTAATAGATTCTTAAACGTAGAGAATATTGTAAAAGCGAGTATTATTGTAAAAGCGAGTATTATTGTAAAAGCGAGATTATGACGGAAATATTCACTTTGGTGGTCTCTGATTCCGAAAACGTTGTATTTCGTACAACGTCCGTCCGTCTGTGCGCAGCGATTCTGACGAAATGGATGAATAAAAGTAATTCAAATTTCATATATGAGGTATAACTTTTTGTTGTCGATGCACATGCTCTAAATGTTTTTCACTTTAATACAAAGGGTATTTCATGTAAGGGCAAAATATATTTTTGAATGTTTTTAGCTGCAACAATTTTGATTAAATTTTCTGTGAGAATTACATCTGCATTAGCGGTATTTTCACTTGAAAGTTTGGTATAGATACAGTAAACTAAATTCTTCTGCCGCACTTACACATTAGTTCACTGTTTTGAGAAGCTTGAGTGTTATTAGCAGTGTAAATGGACCAAGCAAAGATAGAATGCAATTTTAGTAGAGTGAAATGAAATATATGATACTGGTCAAATATATAGAATGACAGAAAACGCCCTGTATATTCGAAAATACATTTACGCAACTCTTTTACGATACTTATAAGACTGAAAAAATCGCAAAATTGTTTGAAAATATATTATGAGAACTTATTTTCCTTTCATATTTCAAATAAAAGGCAGTTCATATAGGAACTTAGAGCCCGACAAAAAAGTTAGTTTTAGTATATTACTTTTGTCATATGCGTAGCATAAAGAACCGAGAAAAAATACGATCACGGGATTTAAACGGAAAGATCCATTTTGGCGGTCTCTGATTCCGAAATAGTGTTTTTAAAAAAAATAACTTCCGATCAGAAAACTTAGTTTTCACTTTATTACTTTTTCATATACGATTTATTTTTACTTTACAGGAATGTACATTTTTAATTTGCAAAAAGTACATTTGAAATTTCTTTTCGACTTAATTACCAAATTAAATGAGGATTTTACATTTTCTCTTTGAATTGGCTCGCATGAATAGTATCGTGATGTATAATTAATTTATGATTTCAAATAGAATTTTTCTCCTTTTCAGCTAACCTCCTTCAAAGACCATACGAATAAATTAGCAAATTGCAGAGGTTTTTATGTCAATTGTAATTAAAATATTTCTTGAATAAACAATTCGAATAGAGTAACATTAAAACGACCAAAATATAGAGGACAATGCACTCTTTATAGAACTTTTTATTCTCACTCAATAGTGCAGACTGAGAAACGTATACGAGAAAGTATATGCAACGATTTTGCATCACTAGTTTGTATCAAGAACTTTGTGGGTTCAACTATTTTTCCAGAAGCTGATAAATTGCGCCCCGCGATTCTACCCCACACTCCTCCGTAGGTGAAATCGGTGACGTTGCAGACGAAGAGAGACAGTAATACCCAACATTATCCAAAAGTATAATTAGTGCACTGAAATTAAAAGTAATTTCAAAAAATGAATAAGAAAATATGCTTGTGAACAGTAGGAAAAATTCCTTCAACAGCTTTCTTTTTTATTTGTACTCCATCTTGGTATGGTTGTGTACATAATCTCTGTAGCTCAAACCTGGCCTGGGTTTTTCTTTGGCGGATTTTAAACATACGTCCTCGCCTAGGGGTGTCAGTCTCTTTAAAATCTCGTTATTACTAATCTCGAATTCTCAGTTATATGAATATTTAGAATTCATTAACAATATATTTGGAATAATTTAAAGATTTGATAATAGATCCTATTTGTTAAATACCTTTTTCGATCCTATTAAGTATAAAGTTGTTGATATAATAAAAAGGAGTTACCAATTTTTTAAAGGCGCATCCCATGTTTTTGTCTGCCTTGGGACGCAGAAATGATATGCCTTAGAGTCCTTTATCGGAATTGACGGGATGGTCCCTAGCTTGTTTCCAGAGTTAAATTAGTTCACTGCCCCAAGTGGTCTTACGCAGTTTGTAACTGTTTTTCTATCGGTATAAAATAAATTCAATTTACATTTTATTTACGAATTAAAAATATGAATTATACAAATTTAAAATATTTTATGACAAATGACTTTAAAATTTAAGATAACATTAATAAATTTTAGTCCGTGTGGAGTTGCTAGTCTCCCATCGGACGCCTCCCCAGGCGGTGGATATGGGAATGCTCACCAGATATGGCGGGTACTGAGGAAATAAAATACTCAGGGTGGACCAAAACTAGCAACGAAAATCCAAGTAGACGTCTGTTGTGGATACAACCTACAACTTGGTCAACGCCTGTTATCCAGTGGGTGTGGCTGCAGCAACTGCTACAGGAACTAACAATCCCTGGTTCTATACAACCAGCCTAGCTGGATACATCATATATGACAAGCTGTATGGTTCGTGACAGCAACAACAACATTACCCCAGGTGGTTATCAATCCACCCGTCAACAGACGGTGACCGGGAGTTCGGATTCTGGGGGACCCGGGAATCCAAGAACTCAGAAGTCACAACTGTCTGGAAAACTACCCTACAAAACGCCAACATTCATTGGTACATTTAATGTCAACACACTCATTCAACCTAGAAAATTGCTCAACCATTATACAGAACTTGATAAGCAGAAAATTATACTAATTGCGCTTCAATAAACAAGATATACTGACGAAGACACCACAGATTATGGCAATTACCATATTTTAAAGAGCAAAACCAATAGACGAATCGCTAAAGGAGCACTCCTGCTGGGCATGGCTATAATTTTGCACAAAACGGTTGTTAACTCCGTCAAGGAAGTCACTCCCATCAACAACAAACTTATGACTGCACGCCTACAATGTGCGAACAGAAATTAAACCCTTGTCAATGCTCACGCTCCCACAAACATAACCAACAAAAAGAACCCAAAGGAAATGGAAAAATTCTGGTCTCAACTAGAGTAGCAAGATTCCCAGAGATGGCACCATAATACTCCTAGGAGATTTTAATGCACAACTGGGCAGAGAAAGGGAACACAGAAATACCATAGGTAACTACCAGGCTCACAAATTCACCAACACGAACAGTAGGCGACTAGTAGAGCTCTGTCAACAATTCAACTTAAAAATTATGTCAACATCCTTGAGGAAACATCCTAAGAAACAAAAGACTTGGCACTCACCGAATCAAGCGATTGGAGAATACCAGATTGACCACGTAGCAATAACGCATACACAACAAAGAGAAATTCATGATGCCCAAGTTCGACGAGGTGCCAACATTGACTCGGACCATTACCTCACGAGAATTAAAGTAAAATTCACCCCTAAAAAATTTCATCCCATAAAAACGCTCTGAAGAAAATTTGATTTAACCAGTCTCCAAGAATCGAACATTAAGGAGAAAGAACAGGCAAACACATGGGAACAGTTTAGGAACAAGATCGTACAAAAAGTTCAGGAACTCGTACCCCTAAAGAAAAAGAATCCCTGGTGGAATAACGATTGTGAGAAAGCTCTTAATACACGAAAAATATTTGAGCTAGAAAACACCTGAAACACAACATAACTTCCTGGAAATCCGGAAACAAGCAGCCAAAACCTTCAGACAAACCAAAAGAAAATATCTTAACCAGCAACTAGAAAAACTAGAAACTGATTTCAGAAATTATAACACTAGAGACTTCTACAGAACATTCGCAAATAGAATTCAGGGATACGCACCACAAAATTTATGCTTTAAAAAACGAGACGGGAGACTAGCTCTTACCAATCAAGAAAAACTGCAAAGAACTGATATTTTATTTCTTCGATTTACTTAACTGCCCAAATCCACAGAAAGATTCCCGCTCATTGAACCTACACACAAACATAAGCTCTTCACCCTCCTCTAAAGAAGAAATTATCAAACATGTCAAACACCTTAAAAATAACAAAACAGCAGACGAGGACAACATCGATGCTGAACTTCTAAAAAGTCTCGGTCCGAAGTCACTCGAAGAGCCACAAGCATCATTAGAGAAGTGTGGATTACGGAAAAATTTCCTTCCAATTGGAAGTGCGCCCTCTACACAAGAAGGGCGACCGAGCAGACGTCAACAATTACCGAGGCATTTCACTGCTACCAGTCACCTACAAAATCCTGTCTGCTTGCATACTGAAGAGGACGCAGGAGCAACTTGAACCCAAGATTGGGGAGTATCAAGCAGGCTTTAGACCAAACCGCTGCTGCCCCGAACAGATCTTCAATCTAAAAACAATACTGAAATATAGAGCTCTCAGACACAAACCCACAATTTGCACGTTCGTTGATTTTAAGAAGGTGTATGAGTCGGTTGACCGCTAATCTCTTTTCAATACATTAATAGAACTTGGACTCGATCTGAAAACGCGACGACTCATTGAAGAGACGCTCACTGACACAACCTCTAAAGTTAAATTCATGGGTGAGGTCTCAGAAAGCTTCGAAATAAAAACAGGAGTGAGACAAGGAGACGGACTCTCTCCACTACTATTTAACGTCGTATTGGACAATGTCATAAGGGAATGGGAAAAAGAACTAAGAAAACGTGACCAGTGGCAACCAATGAAGATTGGAAGAAAAGTCGAAGTCACTTATTTGGCCTTTGCCGTTGACCTGGCAAAACTGACAGACTCTGAACACAATGCGATACAACAGATAGATGTGTTTCGAAAAAGCCAATATCGCTTGAAAACGATCCTTCAGGTAACGGATTAATGATTACCTGGCATGAGCAGTCAACTCTTGCAAACAGGTGAGTCCTGCGCCTGCGCAGTTCTGCAAAATCGACATTCCCGCTTTGAAGATAGTATAAATTTCAGTAACGCAGTGGACACCGTTGCTGTTGACACTGCGAGAATAGCTTCTCGGTCGTCGAAAAATGGGGTGGTTCAACTTACGCCACCAGAGTGCACCAGTGACCAGACAAAGGTCGCGATAAGCAGACGAAAATATTTCAAAATTACATTAACAGAGCGCGCAGCTACCGGCCTTCGCCGACAGTCGAAGGACGATGAAATTCATTTGTGTCGAGGCTGCTTTTTTTACTAGAAACGAGGAGGAGGCTGATAATACGTATTGTATCTTATCAAATTCGTTTTTTGGTTATTTTTTCATATTGAAACATTTTATCAAAATTCACATTATAAATAGTGTGAATTTGTTTCCTAAATTCAACTCATTATTGGCATAGCAATAAAAAACTTCACGACAATGAAATCTTATTTTTTAGAAGCTCCAATGAGATTAATTCTGCTTCAACTATAAGTAGCGTTCTTTATTGATTCTTTTTCTGTTCATACTTGTGAAAAAACTGTCTTAGGAGGCTGCTGGTCGCCGCTGCAAATTGGTGTCTTCTGGCAGATTATTTTGTGTTTTGTGTTAACAGATGTTCTAAGTGAGTGCGTTGAAAAGGTCGGTCTTAAAATCTCCTTGGAAAAAACAGAATTCATATGTACACTCCTAGACACACAGACGCTATACACAAAATACGGACTGATCAAGAGAGTTTTACATTTCAAATATCTCGGAGAAATCTTGTAACCCACTGGACTAGAGAAAAGGGCCCAGGAAACACGAAAACGAAAACTGAAAAGAACCTATGGACGAACACACCAACTGTACAACAAAAAATGTATATCCGAACAGACAAAAATCAGGCACTACAACACAGTTGTCAAACCTGAAGCTCTAAACGCAGCAGAAACCCTGGCACTACACAACAAGACACTAATAGAAAACATAAAAAGAGGAACGTAAAATAATCAGAAAAATCCTTCGACCGAGAAAAACATATGATTGATATAGACTACAAATAACCAAAATGACAGAGGAACGCCCAAACATTTCAGCAGACATCAGAAAAAAAGACTTAAATTCTACGGACACATACACAGACTTTCAGAAGGTGGGTTCACACACCAGATCCTCAAAGCAACAGAAAACCTCAAGGGCATGTCATGGGCCAAAAAGTGAAAAGAGATCTCACTACTACACTCAAGACCGCAACACCTACAAAAGGGGAGTTTTTGACTGGGAAGTCCAGCCAGATATCACAGACCGACACGACTTGGACGGAGGAGAGAAAGAAAGCCATGAGTGAGAAAATGAAGGCCTCATGGCAAGCCCGAAGGAGAAAACTGTAGAGGCTTCGCGTGGTCCAAAAATGGTCTACAACGTGTCAAATAAATAAATAAATACATTTTAGTCGAGAAGTCTTGGTCCCATCCGGAATAAATATCTAAATACTTATTCTCAGATATTTCTCATTTATGATGTATGCACCATTCATTAGACACTATTTCCTTTAACTTCCAATTCTCGTCGTGTATTCCCATCGATGAAGATTGCAACTTCATCCGCAGAAGCTAGAATTCCTTCATCTCTCACCAATGGTAGCAAACTATTTACAGTTAAATTCCAATATATTGGTCCGCCGTGTAAACCTTGTTGACACATTTTATCCACTGTCCAGTACATACTTTCTTCTCCCTTTCCTAAATAGGACATCCTGCCTTCAAAGTCATTGCTACTGTGTTATATAGATTCTTTTCTATTTCATTTCCGGCGCACCACCAGGACCCGCTCTAGGGGCGGGTAACCCGGACATTTGTCTGGGGCTCCAAAATTTTGGGGCGGCATTTTTGCTGTAAGTACGAGAAAAATATTGATGTGTTAATTCCCAATTAATATAAAATTTCACGTACCGATTTTTTCGTTCGCTTAAAATTTACAGTGCGTAGCTTATTTATACTGTTTATGTCTAAAAGCTAAAAATATTTACAATTCTTGATTCTAAAGAAAACAACCAAAAAATTTAATTTCGTCAGATTGTGATACATATCACAATATTGAAAGATTTCAGAGATATGAAAGATTGCACGGCGATTAATTTTTTAAAACAATTTTTACGGCAATCTATGTTAAACATATTAAACAATAAAAGTTGACTATAAACTTACAAAAACCTAGTAAATTTTTATAATTTCGAAAGGGAAACATTTTATAAACTAATAATTTATTTTATTAAGGGTACTGCTTGAAATGCTTGTTTAAACATGAATGTACTTCTCTGAATACAATAGCACGCGAGCAGTGCGCTACTTCAACTAAGGCTCTATAAAGCTTCTTTAGAGCTCTAATTCGACAACCATTATAACATAGTCGGTCGAAATAATCTCGACATATACAAATGCTTGTCTTGACTGACTGATAGACTATTAAGGCTCAACTTAAACCATTTAAGCTAGAAACATGATCAACCCCCAAACGCCCCTAGCCCTCAAACATACGCACTGGGGTGGAATCCACCCCACAGCTATATTTTTCGTTTGTTTAACGATAAATTTAATTCCGTTCCGCCGTTTAACTCTGTGTACCTCTCTGTCTCGTTCCCCAACTCAGTATATCGAACTTTAATCGGTTTTCGCACGTTCATCTTCCCATCAAAGTACCATTGTTTACTGTGTGGGGTGTGATCCGATCCCCCCATGCGTGTGTTCTCACTTCAAAATATTTCCAGTAGCCACATCACTCTCAGGTGCCTCGCCTTGAAGTGAAAGTCACTTTCTAGGCGTCCACCGTCACATCTCGGTCAGTCACCCTGTTCACCCCGAGTTTTGGGGTTGGGGGTAGGGTCTTTGAGGGACAATTCTTGTTGGAAAAGTAGGAAAAGCGGTACTACTTCGACGCAGCTGCGCCTCGAGAGTATAAAGAATTTCGTTATCAGAGCGGGAGTATCATTCACACACTGCTTAAAGTTTCCTTTTCATTGTGTTGAGTATTCTTATTAATTCAGTGTTTCGAACTTGCTTGCTTGATTTTTTGAAGCTGGTAAGTGTGAGTGTTCGATAAAATGGATAGATTTATTAAAGAGAAAAATTAGTACAATTTGTGAGTAATTTATTTAAAAAATTTCAATATAAAAATATTATTTTTTCTAAACTAATTATTTCTTTTACTCTTCATCTAGCAAAAATGTCTTTCACATTTCAGAAAAAACAGAGGATAAAAATATATTGTAATTTTTCTTCATATGTAGCAGAAAGTTTCGAAAAAAAGTGCTGCTCATAGATTTAATTTTTTCTATTTAAAAGATGATTTCCAACATGTAAATAATAATTAAACTTTCTTTTCGATCCCGACGCTATTAGGGCTAGGGTATCTATCGTTTTCCTCTTCCTCCCAGGGGACTTACATCTAGTAAGTAATGATATTTTTTTAAATAAAAAATTATAATGTGAAAAATAAAAATAAATTCCTTTCTTTAAACAATATTTACTTTGGGGTGGAATCCACCCCGCGCTTGTGCTTAAGTTTTAGTTTTTGGAGCGTCTGCTTGAGGGCTGGGGAAGACGATGACATGTAAAAATTATTGTAAAATACATATATCTCTGATGCATCCAGTTATAGGCGTTGCTAAGATGTTAATTTTGTTTATTTTCTCATGTTTTCGTTTATTTGCAAAAACAATACTAAGTAGAAGTGATTAAACGTCAAATTTTCACTTGTTTCTCTCTTTGTGTAATATCTTTCAGTTGGAACTCGCAAATATTGTTATAATTTTTCATGTATTCACATAATGCTTTATTATATGTGGTAACTACATTTAAGACCATGGATTTACAAAATTTTATTTGTGAAACTATTTCTTCCTTATGTAATAACTTAATATTCACAAGCAATTAATACCATTGCTTATAATTCATGGTAAGTTAATAGCATAATTATTTCTCAATTTAAATCAGCCTTGACAGTGCTTCATTAACCATAATACTCTGTGCTAATTAACATTTGTTTTTATTATTCTTGAAGTAATCCTAAAATACAAGACTTACTGTTATTATTTAGCTAAATTCATTTCTCGCATTCTTAGAATTCGCTAACAATACGAAACTCAATGTTGTCATTTAGCGTGATATCTCTCAACTTTCATTACATCAGGTAAAGACATTCTATTCACAATTCAATTGTTTATTATACCGTTGAAATCTAAATTCAGTACCCACGGGAATAAGGCACCCCTTGCACCCTTAAAGTGGTGGGGGATGAAAAGACTGACTGCGAAAAAATATTGCAAAGGACCAATTTGCGTCGAATCCATGGTTTTATGAGTTTATTACTACCAATGAGTTAAATATACTACCAATGTCGTTATGTTTAAGTTAATATCACATGGGGGCACGGTACCCTTAATAACACATATAGAAAAAATATATATTTTAGACAACAGTTTTGTACAGCTTGATTGTCAATATTATGACATGTTAATGTTTCTTATATATAAATATTTTAGGGGGTGGTAATTCGTCTTTTGGTCCGGGGCGCTGCGCACCACCCCATTGCACATTGTTCAAAGAGCCTTTTACGTCTATTAAATATTGTCATACCCAATTTGTTCTTTGTCCATCCATCAAATTCGTGAGTGTGATTGCATCACGCGTCAATGCATCATGTGTTGAGCGTCCTTTTCTGAAACCAAATGGGTACTCATCAAGTTGACCAGTTGCCTCTGCCCATTGTTTCTTTTTTACCAAAATCTTTACAAAAAGCTTTTAGTGTATGGTTGGCAGCATTGATTGGTATGATCAATAAATTGAAAATATTATGATCTAGTATCACCAATTTTTGTCTTAGCTTTCGCTTTAATTTATATTAATAATAAAGATTGGTGATACTAGATCATAATATTTTCAATTTAAAAAGCTTTTAGTTTAGTCACCAGGACTGTAGAGTGTTCTTTTAATTTGTTGTATGTGGGTATTCTGTGGTGCATAATCCAAGTTTTTCAATTCGAGAACCCTGTGCAAAATTCAGGGCAGTCCAAGTACCACGAAATTTTCGGACTTTTCTCATTTCTTTGCTTATAACTCATAAACAAAATATTATATTACAGAAGTTAAAGTGCATAACATTTACTACAATTTGCTCTGGTTAAATGTGTTTTTAAACCAAATATGTACCGAGATATAACCCTTCAAAGATTTGAAAAAAATTTCAAAAGATCGACAAACTCTGAAAAATGAAAAATTTCCAAGTAACTTTAATCTTTCAACATTTCTTTATGAACAACGTTCAATAACCTAAGCAATAGGAACCCTACCCCTAATGAGATGTTCAATTCAGAATAAGAAACACAATAATTATCGATGTATAAAAATATATTTTATAAAAATGTATACTACATGTAATGGTATATGAATATATAAACAAAGTAGAATAAAGATAAATTATTATAAATTAGCCATTAATATTAATTCATAAAAGCCTTGACCTCTTTGACTCCGATGGCAATTCGGTATCTCGCGTAGGCACAATCTGGCAAGTTGGAATTCGTATATTATGGCGGAGTTGGAAAATATTGGGTAGCGAAGATCGTCCAGATTCGAAGATCTTAACCGTGTCCATGTTTACACCGTATACTCAAAGTCTTGATATTTCGCCTAAAATTATTCAATATTGCTGCCTTACACAAATTGCCAAACTCTACGAAACAAATCCTTGAAACTCACTCGCGTGCAGTTAGCGGTCCACAATTCATTCCCATCAGCTGATAATATGAGGTTAAAGCGTCCCACTACATCTACTTACGATGCATGAAGCAAACCGAAGTAATTCGGGGAATCAGTCTACAATATAATGAGAACTATTAAAGAAGAAATAAGGAACCGTACTACTCAAAATCATGTACACGGTGAATTTACTCTCGAGTTTAACTTCCCGAAAATTTCAAGGAAGTGTGCTAGGAAAATTTCAGGAAAAGTGTGGTCACAAAGTACTCAAGTAACATCCAAGTCAATATAAATAGTATTCACCAAAGTGACTATTTGCTGTAAAGAAATGCAAGTTAATAACACAACAAACAAAGACACCAGGTAATATTCGTTCTTCACGCTCGATGCAGAAAGTACAGAACCTGTAGAGTACAGCGCAACAAGAACAAATGAATTGAATTGCGTACGAGGTTGGCTATGCGTTTACATTCGGATGTCTTATCATTACCCTTATCATTATTCTTATGGATGATGGCGAAGTAAAATCGTTGGCTACATTGAGTACAAGTTCTAATAGCAATCTAATATACACACANTGTTTAATTCTCACTTCTCAGAAGTTGGTAAAATAACGAACTCAATATATCCAAATCAATGTCCTCCAATTATTACCACCCACATACCCAATTCTATGTTCACTTTCGAAACTAACGCCAGTGAAGTCATGGGAATCATCAGCTCCTTAAAAAACAAATTTTCACGAGGCATAGATGATATACTTCTCAAAAATCCTAGAAAAATTGTTCTATAAACATCTATATCAAAAACTAACATTCTCTCAGACGTTCAACACGGTTTTAGGAAATCCTTTTCCTCTACAAGCGCCATATTTTCCTTCTTAAACGATGCTACCACATCTCTTGACCGTGGAGAAAATCCTCAGGGTGTTTTTCTTGACTTATCCAAAGTATTCGATGTCATCGATCACGGAATTCTCCTTTCCAAATTACATTCTTTAGGCATTCGTGGACTTCCACACCAATGACTAACTTCTTATTTAAAAGATAGATATCAACAGGTCGAAATATCCTATACTAAAAATAAAATATTTCAGCGTTGTCTGAGAAACAAAGCCACTTACTTGCGGAGTACCCCAAGGTTCAATTCTCGACCCTATACTCTGTTTATTGTATGTGAAAGACATGTCATCATCCACATCAGATTGCAAAATGGTTCGTTTTGTTGATGACACTAATTTACTATGTAAACACGCCAACGCTAAAAAAGTTTTGTCTACAAAACCTTTCAATTTGGTTCCATGCAAATCGTCTCATTGTAAATACTGAAAAAACAATGTCTGTGTCATTTCACAATAGTGTCACAAAATATTTACCCCAGGTTTCTTTTTCTTTAAACGGAACACAATTTAAAAAAAGTTACGAATACAAAATTCTCGATATTCAAGACAATCACAAATGGAATTGTCACGTTGACAATCTTAATTCCCAATTAAGCAAATTGTTTTACGCAGTCCGAATCTTAGTTAACGTAGTAAGATTCCCGTTCCGTATATTGCAAACATTTACTCCCATTTACGTTACGGTATTACCTTCTGGGGCAGTTCAGGTCAGAGCATTCAAACTTTCAGAATTCAGAAGAGAATAGTTCGGATAATTTGTAAATCTCATCCCCGAAACTCTTGTAAACCTTTATTCAAGGAATTAAATATCTTAATCCCCAGCATTTACATTTATGAAACGGTCGTGTTTGTTAAGACCGAATTACACTCTTTCTTCATACGAAACAGTCTCGTTCACGAACACAATACTCGCCATAGTAATAATATTCATCGCCCTAGAGTGTCAATCACTCTTTGCCAAATAGAACCATATCATTCGGGAATCGTTCTATATAATTCCCTGCCTAAGAATATAAAAAAATATTATGAATTTGAATCTCTTCAAATCCGCGGTTAAAAACTACCTCCTGCACCAGTGCTTCTACACTGTAAAAGAATTTATTGATTTTAATAAAAGTTAAATCTGTCTTGTATTTTATCACACCAATGCTGTAGTACTTTTTAAATAACTTATATCAATTAAAAAAAACTATTTTCTTGCATGATTGTGTTTTCTTATGGCTCATATTAGTTTATTTTTATGTGTACTCAACTTTGGCACGGTTGTGTACATTAATTCTGTAGCCCCATCCTGGCCCGGGTTTTTCTCCGGTTTTCCTTCGGGTAGAGGCGAATTTCTTATACAGGTTCTCTAGGCTTTGTCTATGGGCATGTTTATTGTAATAATAAATCGTGAATTTAGTGTTATTTCAATTCTTATGATTTTTAAACACTATACTCAGAATAATCTATAGTTCTATAATAATTTGTACATGTAAATTTTTTGTGTTAAGTTACAAACATATTGACATTCTATTAGTATTATAAGTCGCAGCTAATGTTTTATCTTATCTAGGAATTTTTGCTGAAAGTTTTGAATCCGCCTCTGTCTTAGGGCCCTTGATCGGAATTGATGGGATGGTCCCTAGCTTGCTTCCGAAGAGTAAATTAGTTTATTGTCCTCCACGTGGTCATACGTAGTTTGTACTGCTTTTTTGACAATAAATTTATTATAAAATTTATTATTATGCCAACACAAGCCAATTAGACTGACAATAAATAAATAATTTACTGTCAAGAGAGCTGTTAGAATCTGCGTATGACAACGTTGAGGTGCAGTAAAGTAATTTTTCTGCGATTGATATTCAATAAAGTAATAAAGACAGTGCATTTCTCTTCTTATTTGATTAAGTTGAATTTCTCGAGGTAAAGTATAATGACATTGAATATAGTTTCACAATAAACTTTCCCTTACTTTCAAAATATGGCATGGTGTGGCTTCTTCATCTTTGAAAACACTAACAATGTTTTCATACGACGGTTTTTTCATAAATAGTGAAAATTTTCACCTTTCCTTATCCAAATGGGTTCGATATTGTGTCAAACCCACTGGTTGCATGAAGGAAAATAATATCCTGAGCACTGTATTTCATGAAGCATACGAATACAAAACACTGGGGAGTATTACATCTGGCACTCTTTAGAAAAAAAACGTCCTTTTCAGAAGAGTCTAACGAAGTCAGTAATTCTCAAAGATCGATGTCGTCTACACCTGTGATAGTAACACCATCGAAGGCAGCAGCCTTAGATATTGCAGTTTTCACTATCATGACATAAGCGTCTTCTATTGCTTCCATAACCTCGAAACCCTTTGCTGCCATATCAGACATCTGCATTGAAAGTTAGTTTCTCTTATTGGTGTCGTTGGACAGAAATTTTTCTCGTGACAGTGTAACGACCGTTGCTAGGAAAATACAAATTGTGTGGACGATTGCAGCAAAACCCGGCGGTATAGTTCAGCTGCTTTGGTGCTCTGATAAGCGTCGTTACTAGTGTATCCATCGAATGCTACTATGTCATTACATGCAAAGTGTCTGTATGTAGTCCACATAGGTCTTACACACTGACTCGAACGTGAGTGATGTAGTCTTACACCATAGAACCTTATGCAGCTAGAGCCTACCGTCAATTAGCGAACCTTTTCTGATGCTAAGGTCTTCGTACTGTACAAGAGTGAAATCTCCGTACAACACTGACATTTGCCTTTGCACATACCTTCCTCATTGAAGAGGGATATAGGGAAGGGTGCAAGATCGAATGTGCATAAGTCTTTGAGGTCATCATCGGACTGTTTGGTAATGCAATCTCATTGAAAGAGAGTATAAGGGTCGACTGCAAATTTTCTGTTTTCAATTTTCACAAAACTAGAATTTGAGGCTAGAGTTGACACCTTATTCTTTCGTTTCAACTTCAATTCTTCAAAATTTTATCCTGTCATTTTCTTCATGCAGCTGATGCCAATTCCTCTCGCTTAGTGTCAGTTCATCTTTTTATGAGCAATAGCTCCTATACTGAGTTACACAAGATCCTCAATTCAAGGAACGGTTGATGTTCAGCTAACCAACCACTCAGCTTCTCAATATCAACATTATCACTGGTTATACAGAAAGGCCACATATCTATATGTTCTACATGTTCTACATGTACTATATATACTACATATCTGCAAGTACTATTAGAACCTGTTCTATGGGCATGTCTCACCATATATAATTTATCATTTCGATGAAAAGTGAAGTAGTCTCCAGTTGTGAACTTGAGATATTCATCAGGATCCATTTTATCTTCCAAACCGAGCATGACTTGGAGGTAGAGGTGTGCACTCTTGGCGTAATTCAAATGACCTGCTGCATTGAAATAGGGTATAATACCTCCGACACACTCGAGGTGCAGGTTATAGTCTCCCATGAGTTTTTATTAGGGTACACGTACAGAAGTATTGAAGCCACTATTCTCATTTTTCTTCAGCATTGATGAGAATTTGACAGTAACTGCATGGAACACCGGATCATCATGTGCCCTCAGAATAATGGATCTATCAGGAGATTTAATACCTGTAACCAGAGATACTTCTTCCAGTGTCCAATCCAACCGTTCAATCATTTAACCAGCTAAAGCAGCATGAGTGAGGGTGTGCAATCGAACATCTCTGCCATACGCATGTTAAGACAGGATCGTATCGACGCTGTTCGCAACGTAAACTTAGAAAACAGCTCTTGAAATCCACTCACTGCCATAACCGTAACCTTCGTACCCATAAATGATACTATTATTGTCCATATAGAAATGTTGAAAGATTAAAGTTACTTGGGAAAAATCCTCATTTATCGCAGATTTTCGATATTTTAAGAAGTGGAATCCTTTGTAACTTTAATAATTCATATCTCAGAAACTAATGAACTAAATCTTATCAAATTTTGGAAACAATCTAACATCCCTAGCTAGAACACACACTTAATAATTTCTTTAAAATCTGTGGCAGAGGGTTACATCACTGGATTATTATACGTGAAATGACCCTCTACAGAACATCCCGGGGAGGGGGCTCATGTTGTTCAATTTATCAATTGAGAGACACCTGCCATTACTAATATTATTGTCCACATAGAAATGTTGAAAGATATATGTTACTTGGGAGAAACCCGCATTTTATCGCAGTTTTTCGATATTTTGAAATTCTTTATAAACTTTGAAGGTCTCTATCTGCGTACGTATTTGGTTTAAAAACACGATTATCCAAGGCAAATTGTAGGAAATTTAATGCTCTTTAATTTTTGTAATGAAATGGTTTCGGCTATAACGCGTTGTTTATGAGTTATAAGGAAAAAACTGAGAAAAGTCTGAAAATTTCGAGGCTTTTTTGCTGTCCTGAAACTTGCATAGGGTTCTCGCATGGGAAAACTTCGATTCTACACCACAGTATACTCACATACATGTTTTAAGATCACTAACTTTGGACCGTATATAAGGTAACTCCAATGTTAAGTAGAGGGTGACTGGACTATTTCCCATACATGGAAGCGAGCTGATTGGTCTACTTAAATTGGGGTTACCTGGGAAAAGGTTCGAAGTTAATCATCTTTTAATATGTTGTACTTGGAAAATTTTATACCATTTGCCCTGTTATGGAGCAATATTATTTTCCATATCGCACATTAAAATGTATTTGATAGTTATTGCGTTGACCAAATTCTACCACACGCATAAAATACTGTACTAGCAGCTTAGCCTTGTGGTTTACTTTCTTGTTAATAACTCCAGTAGTTTTACTTCAATTAATCTCGAAGGTTACCTTTTCACTTGCGTAATTACTCCATATTACAAGTATCTTGCAATATATAATCCAATCTTCTTCCAATTTAATCTCCTCGGTCTTGGCAATTTCTGTTGTGATACACTTGTATTAATGCTACTTATCCATTAAACAGTAAAACTATACGTGTAAACATAACATAATATGCAAACTTATCGACCCATATTTCATTCTTCCGTATTTATAAATTCGTTATTTAGTTAATTAAGCACACAAAGTTCGTTTGTCCTTAAATTAATCCCACATCCTTCACACAATAAAATTCCATGTAATACATGTTGTGAAGCATGTAAACACTCATATTCGATACTTTTAGTAATTTATTGATTTTTTAATCATTCACCAAATTGTCTCTAATGGAGCATTTCGCCTGAAATATCGTACATATACATAAATATTAATTATCTTTTGCCTTATTATAGTTGTGAAGTGCCAACATTTTACGTTTTCTAGATACTTATATCGGAGCTCTCTCATAGCACGTCTTAACCGCTTGACAACGGTATAACAAATCCTGCATTTCTAGATATTGAAAAAACACCGTTTCGACGAATAAAATAATGTTTTTTTGTAAACAAGTGAGGTATAGTCACAGCATTCACTTATTTCTCAAGTAATTTTGTATAGTTATGTCTTCTCACTCAACTATTTTATTTTGCAAAATTTACAAACATTCTATATCTAGAAATGAAGTCTAGATTTAGCATTTTAAACTTTTACAATTAATTAATAAAAATTATAAATACACATCCTTATCTTATCTGATTGAAAACAACTCTTTCTTATAACTCGTTTCACGCTGCTGTGCAAGTTTTCATTTCTTACTTTGTCCCAGAACGAATCGGTTCACCGCGACGAATAATATTTTGTGCGTATTTCCTCAACAAAATGTTTTAAAAATTAAAGAAATTAAAGGAAATATAATTTTGAGATAAGGCAAAAAAGTCCGTTTTTAATAATTTCTAGTGAAACTAAAATAAATGGGGGACCTGTGGTGTAGTGCCCAACGTACTCGCCTTCTACCTCTGGGGACGCGGGATCCAAGTAGAATTCGAGGTGGTGGACGAAGCGGTGTTCGAGGCAGGTTTTCTCGGGGTTCTCCCGTTTCCCCTGTCTATCATTCCACCACAACATTCACTCATCGCCATTCACCCCCCCCCATGTCATTCATAAATCACCCGCCTCGGGGAGGTGCGGCAGGAAGGGCATCCGGCACCCTAGAAATTCCCCCGCCATACTACATCATATCATCCCCATCTCCGACCCCTAAGGATTAGGGATAAAGAGCTAAGGTAAAGAGGAAGATATCTTTTTACTTTTCGAAAGAAGAAGAATAGATTTACTTTTCGCAAAAAACAATTTTTACTTGGAGGTCCTCTCCTCTAGTAAAAATACACATCTGTTATCGGCAAACGGCTATTGAAATGAATGACCGTTTGACGGTAACAGATAGCCTCCCGATGGTTATTTTGACTAGAGTCGTCCGTATCCCCTTCCCAATCACTCTCACAGACCAGAGCGGCAAGTGTTATCAAAGTCTTCGTAGCAAATGTTTTCGGCCGCACGTAGTTAAGTCATGGGCGACGGGCACTCTCGTGTGCAAAAGAAAAAAAAAATATTTCACTCGACGCCGAGACGTAAGAGAATGGGACCTGTGACTACGAACGAAGCTTCGACTGTACCCAGTGATTGTCTCTGAACACACCGTGCAGATTTTGAAATTGAGATGTTTCCTCCCCTTCTAACTCTTCCACCCGTTCCACCTATATATTAATTAAACATACGAATATTGTAAATATCTCATAACTCACACATTTAGAAAGTGTGTCATACAAATCACTTGCAAAATAGACAGTTATTTTATGCAGAAGATAATATTTAAATAATGTACCATTTTTATATCATAGAAACAAATATAAACTTTCTTCATCCAGTCTATGTATGTCTATGTCTAACAGCTACCGACAATAATTCATCAACATATATTTATCCACAATTAACTATCAACAATAGTTGATCCTTGTCTACGCGGAAAACAACATGAACTATTCTTTGCAACGGAAACATCATGACAAATGTTATCTTTCAATTTTTTTTATCGATTTGTTGTTTAAATAATGTAATTCATCTGTTATCGTGGAGGTTTCATTCTTGGAACCTGTGGCAAACTGACCCAATATTGGCTGCAATGACATCATACCTTCCACCTGCTGTAAATGGTGATATTTTTAAATGGATTGAGCTCAATTGTTCGATGAAATTGTTCCTAACAACAATTTCTAAAGTTTAGTAAACTTCAAACATGGAAAAACAGGCATACGTCGGTGGTCTGTCGGTGTATTTTTCTATTGGACAGTTTTTTTCGAAAGTTCTTTTTTTCATTGCCTCCAACTTTTGTTTCATCTCTTCTAAAACCTTGATTTTTCTTCTCAACATTTCGTTTTAATTCTCGTCTTATGTATAAGAGTAATGTATGTTTACATTTGTTTCTTTGTCAAATTGTAAAGGAGAGTGTCAATCTCTGATCGAGACATTACCTGCTATTATTCACCAATTGTCTCACAAAACATTTTTAGAACTAGTTAACTGTGATATTGTGGAAATCAACTCAAGTTGTTTTCTATGAAAAATTATCCTAGTCGAAATTCAACTTGTTCTACATGTTTTGAAAAAATAAAACATTTCTAAATCAAATTTGCCCGTCAAATTTTTAAAACAAAATTGCAGGGGTAAAAATTGTGGAGAAATTGGCTTTATAAATCTTCCTGTAGAATTTGCAGGAGAAATGCAACGAAGAAGCGTCTTTAGGTCGTGTTAACTTCACTGTTTGGAAGAGAAATTTTTTTAAGAGCTTTACGTGTTGGACCGTTAGCATCTGCGGCCTTGGCAACATACCAGAATCTGAGTTTTGGACTCATATCAAATGAGATGGGTAGTCTTCCATAAAAGTTTCTACAGAAAGCTTGTGGTAACTAGTGATTGTACTCACGCTGGCGTAAGCTATGACTTCGTTTTTTTGATTATTTGACAACTTATTATGACAAATTTCAGACACAATAAGTATTTTATATGATAATATTCAATAATTAATTGAGTGGCTATTCGTAATACGTACCGAGTGAGATAATTTTAATTTTAAAGACTTCACATGAAAATTGTGTTAGTTTGTGCGAATAATTGTGATGTTTTATGATGAACGCCGATCAGAGGGAGAAGAAGTCATTATGTAATATGTAAGTTCAAATATACTTTTTTTAAAGTTTTTGATTAGGTAAAACCAAGGCAAAAGATATCAACTAAAAACTTTTCCCCAGATTTACCTTGTTTCTTTGAAAAATCCCTTCATTGCTGCCTTTTCTGACGGAAGCTGGAGTTTCTCCAGTTGCAAGTGATGATAATTTTTTTTTATGTTATCAATTATTTATAGTTCAATATGTTATCGTAAACATTCTCGTTCAGTGAAACAGAATTTTGGATTTTGAATTATTAGATCGTTCATGTAAATCGACAAATAAATAACAATTCAGGACTCATTATCACGGAATGCCCTTGAGAGGAATCTATACATGACGAGAATCAAGATTTTGCGTATTATTTATTGTGATGAGGAACAGAATTTAGAGCTAATTCTTAGAGTGGTGGTATAAGCGCTTATTCTACACAAGTCTCTGGTTATTAGCTCCAATATTTCTATTACAATAAGTCTTTATATCCTCAAAAATAGTTGAAATTGAACTAAATATAATATGGGCGAGATTTCTAGGACAATTAAAGCAATATCTATTTATTTTACCATTGAATTCATAAATAATAAAACTCTTTCAAAATATTGCGAATTATAAAGGAGAAACATTTCGGCAAGTATTTACATCAACCAATCACTGTCCTAATAAATTAATTGGTATCTACTTTTACGAACGTTTCGCGCGTCAAACGTTTTGAAGACAAATAATTCAACATAAAATATTAAATCATTTCCAGCGATAAAGACAGAAAGTACGTTTTATTTTTATTAGGATCTACTTAAGTGAAATATGGAGTATTGCATTACATTTACACAAACATAAATAGTTATTCGTTTTAGTGCATGGCGCAAATAAAAACTTGTTTTTAAAAAGGTTTTTTATTTATTGTTTTATTTTAAAAATTACCCAAGGGATACAAGGAGCCAAGATATTCATATTTTAAACTCGCGCAATTTTAGTAACGATATATACACATGAAAATTTATCGTGGTCGATCTCTACAGACTCGTGTTTGTTCCGTATCGAATGCAGTTCTATACGATTTCGATCCTTATGCCATGATTACAATCATTACAATATTTATGTAATCCAGAAATAAATTGTATGGAGGGTGGTTCGTTATTAACAGTTATAAAATGGGGAAGTATGTTATGAATTATTTTACTGCTTTCTGCTTTCTTTGTTTCTAAACATTGTTCTTTGTATGTAAGCCATTGAAAGCTGTCTTCTTTCTTCTATATGAAGTTTTGTAGTAAGTTAGGTTATGGTGTTCTGCGGGGATATACTTCTTTGGAACTTGTGCATTGAACGTTTCAGGCATAAAGAATGGAGAGCTCAAGCCAAAAAGATGAGAAGAAAGCGTATACGTCAAAAAACTGCTCAAGAGAGGGGTCGACTTCAGGAATTAGGTTTGTTATTTTTATTGCCCAAAGTTTTTATATACCTGAAAGTGGTTTTTAAAGTGTGTAAATTAGTTTATTGCCCTCCACATGATCATACGCAGTTTGTACTTCTTTTGTGACAATAAATTTATTATTATTTTTATCTAAGTCATATTAATTGAAACTTCTTTTTTAATTTTATTACTAGCATTTCTGTATTTTCTTACTGGCTTCCTTGGATTACTGTATTTAGTCCTTCTGGAAATTAAATAGGAATTACTTATGGATTAATAATTAATAAGAAATTATTATTATAATACACTTTCAACATTTTTTCAGAGTTGCAGGAAAGAGAAAAATCACCTCGATATCAAGCATGGGTGAAAGAACAAGAAGAGCTGGAAACTTTTCAAGAGGAGGAAGAAGCACGTTTACAACGAGAACGACATTTGCAATGGGAGCAAGATGAGATCATTGCTCAACAATTATGGCGGGAACGCCAAGAACGTATGGCTAAAGCACGTGAAGAGAGAGCTCAACAAGAAGTATGATCTTAATTTTAAATTTTCTTTCTTGATGTGTTTGGAGAAAATTGTATATTAAATCAATTTATTTACAGATGAGAATTAAAGAAGAATGGGAATCTGAGCAGAAAAGACTGCGTGAGGTGGAAGAGGAACGGCAAAAAAAGGAAATGGAAAAGAAACGGCAACAGGTGAGAGTTCTATGTTTTATGATTCAATTAAGTTTATTTTTTGTCTCCCAATTTTATTGTATTTAATTAATTTTTTGATGGAAATTTCTGTAATTAAAAATCTATTTTCAATTATTGTCTTAATTTGTGATTTTAGTTGTCATTTGAAAAAAGCTACTGTATTTAAAATAAGAGAATTTTATTAATTTTTTAAATAAGGTAAACAGTTAAGACAAAACAATGTTCATTATGTTCAATGTTCAAAGTTTGTAAAATATTTTAAAATTTATAAGTAAATTAGATTTAAAAAAATAATATTTAAATTATCTATCTTTGTTAAAATTATTCTTTCCATTTTTTCAGAATAATATTTTATTTCCCTCATCTGGACATTGATTATTTTTTATTGATAGAACTGTTTCGTTACTAATAAGTTGATGATTTCTTGAAATGTTTTGAAATTATGTAACTTTCTATAGATATGACTGGTAAAAATTATGACTCCTTATTACAGTTATATAGTGATTTAAGTAATATTAAGGTTAAATATGCTTAAAAAAAAAAAGATATTATACTTATTCTAAATAAATTTTCTTTATTTCTAATGTTAAATTAATAGTGAGATTATTGAAAGAAAGGATTATTGACTATATGATATCTTTAGTTGAGGTCACAATAAATACACCCTTCTTCAGATATACTTCTTGTAAGTGTATTATGGATGTTAGTAAAATTTGTTTTTTCAATAAACTTTCTATAGTTCAAAATACTACAGCCTTATGGATTGAGATGAAGCATGGTTTGTAATCATGTAATGTGTAATATCATTATTCACTATATTATTTCCTTGGTAATCATTTTTTTTTCTTTCTGTATTTTAGGAAGAACTGATGAGGAGAATAGATGAAATTCTTAAAAAGGTAAGATATAATGTAAAAATTTAAGGTAAAATTAATGAAGTTTCTGTAGAATGCTTCCTTTTCATATTTTTAATTTTGTACTGTTGAAGTTGTGATGTTTTATTTTATTTGTTGTGTGAAGTTCTAATATTTTTAATATTTGTGTTTGTAAATCAGGGAGGGGAACTTCCAAGTGATATGATTACAACTAGTGAGACCCATCCAGATAAACCCCAGTGTCCATTTTTCAGCAAAACTGGTGCTTGTCGATTTGGAGATTGGTGTTCAAGGTACACATTTTCTCGTTACTACATGCTGTGTCCTTTCTAGTGTTTTAAGGGAATTCTGTTACTTGTACATTGTTGTTCAGAAATAAATGAGGAAATAATGATTTAAGCCATTACAGCATAATGTAATTTATCAATTATTTTGGCATCTTTTTAATTGCTTGTTTTTATCAAGTGTGTTTGTTATTAATTCTTTTGATTTACCCAACCTATTAGAACTAAATTACTTTGAACTATGAGGAAATGTTTCAGTGTGATTCTTGAGAACATAATGAAATCTGTAATACTATGTTTGTGTAATTCGTTCAAATTCATGAAGTGAGAGTACTTTACTTCTCTTGACCTTATGCTCTTATTAGGCTTGGTAAAGTCAACTGTTTACTTCTTTTTAGTTTTAAAACTAGCTTCTTTTCTGTGGCCATTAGTGGTCTTTTTTGTTTCTCTTTCTACAGTATTTTGTTCAAATTTTTATGGTGTATTGAATCTCACTCATGTTGTTTTTTCATATAATTTATTTCCTTTTTCATACAGAAATCATGTGCGTCCTTCAATGAGCAAGGTTTTATTAATTCCAAATTTCTATTCTCATTTTGGACTTGAACAAGCTCTTGTTGAGGAGTATGACACTGATGTCATGCTTGAGTATGCTGATTCTGAAACGTACCAGCATTTCAAGTAAGTAATGATTCACTTTTGCTTTCATAATTCATTCTTTGATTCTCTCTTCTGATCCTTTTTTTTCCTTTAGGGATTTCTTTCAAGATGTTCTGCCTGAATTCCAACGACATGGGCGAGTAGTACAGTTTAAGGTGTGTCGTAACTTCGAACCTCATTTACGAGGTAATGTATATGTGGAATATGCATACACTCGAGACTCGGTTGCTGCTTATAAAACCTTCCAAGGTCGCTGGTACGGAGGACGACAACTTGGTGTAGAATTTACATGTGTCACTTCATGGAGGAGTGCGATTTGTGGTAAGTCAGTGAATTGTTCTCTCGTATCTTGTTTAAGCTCACTTATTTACAAATGGTTGTGCCATAATTTACTATTGTACTTTGATATAAACCATGATGAAGGTTGCTGGTGGGTATCAAAAAAACATTGGGAGGGCAACAAAGTAGTGAATGTCCCAACATGCTAAAATAACTTTTTATGTAATATAAGGAATTGTTGTAATGCATTATTTGTTATGATGTATTAGGTGATAAGTGATATGACATTTACGGATTATTAACGGATTACTCTGTACTACAGTGAAATGTCCTGTAACACTTCTTTTTTGTGTATTTTTCCATTATTTGAACATATTTCAAATCTCCACTAAAATTCTATGTCCTATCATGGAAAGTTAATTCATTACATTTATATTTAAGCTATAATATTACTACACAGAAGTGCATACATATTAAAATCTAATCCTAGGAGCAATTTAGTTGTTTATACATAGACCTATCAAAGCTGTATAATATGTTACAGAAATACAACTTGAATAAGAATATAAAAATAATGGAATGTATAAAATCACATTCTGAATGAAAAGTTACAAAAGGCAAACAGAAAAAAATAATATGTGATTTATATAACAATTAGATTAGTAAACTAGCCACTGAGATTTTCTTCAGTGATTTTCTTTAAAGTTTCAAGAGTTTTATACTTATTGGATAACTTACTGAAGTATGATATCACTTATTTTACTACAGTTGAAGGTATGATGATTTGTTAATTCTAGGGAGTTCAATACATTTATTTCTAGTTGTACTCTTACAAAACTGTTCTTTCAAATGAATGTACTGATATGTCAATGATTGAGCAATAAAACAAACATATTTCTGGAGATTGCTTTCTGGAATAGTTGGCCACTCAATTAATTTTATCAGTTTGTTTTGTAAAACATTTTAGAGCTGAAGAGCATGCACTTCCTATGTGATAAGTCCATAGTTAATGAAACTAGGGAATAACAAATAATAAATTAAAAGTAAGGTGTTAGATTTCATATATTTTTAACTTACAAAATTTAAAAAGCATTTTATTATGTACAGTTTGTTTAACAATCTTCCAAATATTCTTGTTCCATGTCATATAGCAAAGAAATATCTAAATTTAGCAAGAAACCCTATTATCACCTACCCATAAATGATTGGGTGTACCCCAAAATTCATTTTTACATTCTTATTACTAAAATCTACTTCTTTACTATGTTCTGAAAATTTATAGGTTTTGCCGTCTTTTCTACATTGTCTTGTTATTGGCTGTAGATATTCTTAATTTGCATTTGATAACAATTCATTTTTATTCCGAGCATTTCATTTTTAAATGCACATGAAATGTAGTTTGTTTTGTTAGTATGTTTATTGGTATTTGTGAGTACACTTGCTAGATGCTGACTGCTCAATTTATAATGAAGTTTTGGATTTATGGGGGTGTATACTTGTCGGCATATACCTGAATATGCTACTTTGGACTGCACATTCTGCTGGTGCTAACTTAGTTAACTTTGTTTGCCTGCTTCAATGAAAGTACTTCTGTCAATTCAGTGTGCAGTCTGTAAGTGGAAACCTATGCACCAGCTTTTTACTCTATGCTCTATTTTAGAAGAGATTTATGAATTGTAAATTGTGTGTATTAGTGATTTAAATTTTTGGCTCAGATTGTTACTTTTTCTTTTTCAGGATTGTACTTCAAGCAACGCTGTCCAAAGGGCCGTAGTTGTAATTTCCTTCATGTTTTCCGCAACCCTGGGGGTCAGTATGATTCGCCATCTTGGCGACGTAGGCCAGGTGGTACCCGACAGAGGCAAAATCATCATCGAAGATCTCGGTCACGTTCATGGTCGAGATCTCCTTCTCGATCACCGTCTCATTCTCCACATCATAAAAGGTTCCTTTCTTTCTTTATCAAAAATTTTTTATTTCTGTAAATCAGGGTGTCTCAAGCAAATGAAGTCAGGTTGTTCTTAATTAATGAAACACTACTAGGCACTGATTTTCACCTATTTTGATTTCTTTTCTCAAACATGTTCATTCTTTCAACTGTGTGTATAAAATTAATTATTAAATCGAAACATTATAGTAGCCTGTTCCATTTCTTGGAAATTAAGTACAATGAAAATTGAACTTCATAAAGAATCGATAATTAATAGAAATCGAAGTTCAGAAGCAATGATATTACTAACCTTAAACTTTAATTATGTTCATTTTATCTGTTTTATAATGTATTATTAATTATCTCCCATTCAACATACATGGTACAGGTGATGAGTTCTTAGCATAATCTCAAGTAAAACAAATATATTTATCTCATTGACTTCACATTTACTGATAAAATTGATTTCTACTTTCACAGCAGAAGGAAAAGGCATTTCTTGTTTTTTCTTCTCATAAGAAAGTTTCTAAATGTTGTCTAGAATTGTTGTTTGTAGAATTGTGGAAGTAGAATTGTAGTTCTCATTGTTATCTAGAATCTATTTTGTCAACAAAGAAAAGTTGGTGAGATGAATAATGTGTTTTATTTGTTAAATTATGCAATATAAAACACTGTAACATGTGACTAAAATATCTATAAGGTTGAAAATTTCACTAAGCAATTTGTCTGAAACCTAAAATGCCTTTTTTTTTTTTGTAAATTGGGGTGTTTGGGTTCACCAATGTCTAGGTCATCAGAGCCCTTAACGCTTTGGGGATTATGAATTATCTTGTATTGGCCAGTACTTCTCTCTCTGTAGTTCTCAAAATTTGTGTACATAGATAGTGAGTGAAGACTTGATGTAGTAACTTGGTATGAATGTGAATGACTTGAGTATATGTGGATATCGCTCCAAACAAATTTTGGAAACCGTAAGTATACACACACCTAATGTTTTACATCAAGGTTTTAGTAAGTCTTCTCCTTGGGCTTTGCACAAGCCGAAGATTATTTTCGATCTTCTGCATCATGACAAGAAGAACACCCCAGCTCCGATGTTGAGGGTATACTTTCACCTAATCCTCTACCAACATCGGGTCCGTATCCCTGTGTTTACCAACGGGTCGAAGCAAGCTGATGGTGTCGTCTGCTCCGTGGTTTTTCCCCGTGAGACCTGTGGCTACCGTCTAGACGACTTGTGCAGTGTTTACACTGCTGAGTGCTATGCCATATTGAGAGCATTGCGATCAACAAAGTGCTCCAGTGGATCACATTTCCTGATTTGTTCTGATTCGCTGAGTGCCCTTCAAGCAATCCAGAATATGTATCCAGCTGATAAACTGATGCAGAACATCCAGGATGTACTTTTCTCACTCCAAAGTGATGGAAAGAACATAATGTTTTGCTGGGTTCCTGGACACGTGGGTACCAGAGGAAATGAGGAAGCAGACGATTCCACAAAGACGGCATCCCTAAAGAATCGCGTGGATTTCTCCATGATTCCAAAACTAGATCTGTTAAATTCCATCAAGATGAGGATTCTGAGTGTATGGAACAATGAGTGGCTAGCTGTTGAAAGGAATAAATTCCGACTTATCAAATCCTCTGTTAAGTCATGGAGCAGTTCCTGTAGGTCAGCCCGGCGTGACGAGGTCTTGCTGACCCACCTGCGCATAGAACATTGTCCTCTTACTCCTCTTGATGGCGAACCCGTTTGCGAGGAGTGTAGCTGTTCTTTGACAGTGCGTCGCCTACTGATTGCAGAAGATTCGGATCGAGTATACGGAGACAAATTGGTTTGGCTGCAGATTTACCAACAATTCTTGGAAATTAAATGGTTAATGTTAATAAACTATTGACTTTCATGAGTAGATCGGGGCTCCTCCCACAAGTTCTCGGGAGGATTTAAAATTTGCATTCCTTTTTCATCTTTCCTGTCTTCTTTCCTTTCATCCTTTGTTTCTGTAATTAGAAAATATAATATTTAGAAATTGTTTTCCTTTTTTGTGATATAATGTATTGGTATACTGTTTTCTTTTCTTTTCTTTCATCTTTGTATTTAGATATTTGTTGAATTCAGGAGGATTTTTTTTAGTGGGTATGGTCGAGATATTCGGCGAGTCCCACACATGGGGAGGAGTCATTACGGCTC